>BSBK01003220.1:187500-204370 GCA_027943335.1 Chamaecyparis obtusa | reverse complement strand
GTTCAGAAACTTGATTTGAATAGAATAAAACATCCTCATCCTTATAGGATTGGCTGGTTGCAAAATGATCATGCTCTGGAAGTGAGGGAGCAGTGCTTTGTTGATTTTCAGACTGGCCAGTATAAGGATCTTTTGTTGTGTGATATTGTGGAGATGAATAGTTGTGATGTATTGCTCGGTAGACATATGATTGTAGAGCTATGTATGATTGTGTCAAGAATCTGTTTACTATTGAGAAGGATAACATGAAGCTCTCCCTAATGGCTTTACTAGATACAAAACTTGATAGGAGAAACCTGAGCTTTGGTAGCTGAGACGAGTTGAGAAATTGTAAAAGGATGGATCAGTGTAGAGAACAAGCATGTGTGTTATCAAGGAAAGATTTGAAGAGGCGTAGGAAAATAAAGTGGAAGAGTGTGCAAGGTGAAAAGCTAGAGGACATGTGATGAAGGGTGCTCCCCTTAATACCACAAACACATAATAGAAATAGAGAAACAACAACAATAATATGCAAGAACAGAAAATTGGCTTCTTATTATCTCCACAAATGTGGAATTACAAACTTTCAGAATTAAAATATGAAAAGCCACATGGGCATTCCCTTACAATATTCTGTAGGACAAAGCCTCGAATCAATGCCAAGATCTACTACCCAGAACTGCCCTAGACAACACTATGGGCCTTCTTTATATAGGCAATTTCCACCGCCCGAGAAGGTTCTAGAAATTTAGCCCTTAGGGCCGACCAAACTTAGAATTATTTTATTTTACAATTTATTACATCAAAGTCCGCTCAAAATGAGTTTTGAAACCCAAACAAAAATTTTGAAGAAAAAATATTTTCTGCCATTTCAGGTGACCCAACTTCCGAAGACCATAAGTCATCGCCTATTGACCTGATTGGCTATTATAACCCCATTCTGGAAACACCATGAAGCACTCTACAGGCTTGACCCATTGAAAGAACCTATCACCCAAATTTTCAATCTCATCCAGGGCCTCTAAAGCCTTCAAAACTAAGTTCAAAGTTTCTGTACCCTGCTACCAATACTGAAAATCTTCAATATCTTCAAAACTAGACTTGATCTAGCCATGAAACTTTGCTGGCAGGCTGATATGACTGAGATGAACCTCCACATGTAAAATTAGAACATTCAAGATCGTAAGACCAACTTACTAAAAATAGCAAGTTTCCATAAATAGCGGCTCTACACAAGATAGCCCTTATTGAATACAAAAACAAAAATATTTTGGGTGATGCAAGATTGCTCTTACACCCAGGATGCTCCTGCATCAACATGTATGTGAAGAACTAGTTTGGGGTTTATGTGCTGAATCTCAAAAGATGTTCTTTCAACCTATGAGAACATCTTTTCAAACCTAGGGTGTCTGATGCAAGGGTATTCTAGGGTACTCAGTGAATCTTCATGGAGGTGTGTTGTTTTGGTTCTGCATTACTCAGTTCCAGCTTTAACCAATGGTCTCTGTTATTGAAGGAATCTTGGTCATTGAAGGAACTCAGCAAAACCTCTTATGATCAGTGGTACTTGTACTTGATGATGTCTATGGTTCTCGATCGACATTTTCTTGGTGATGCCTATGTTTCTCGGGTGATGCTTGGTGTGATCGGTTATTTCACTGGTGTTCGGTTGTTTCTCTAGCGCTCAGTAGTTCTGGTTTACCAACTAGAGTTCTTGGTGATTTGGTTGGCTGACTTGGTGCATTTATTATTGGTAGCTTTTATTGTATTCTCCTATGTAGATCTAGAGGTCAACATGGAGAATTAAATGTTTGTAAGGCTATTTATGAGTTGACTATTGTTGCATTTAATATTTGTTTTTAATGGGAACTGACTTGTCTTAGGAGTTAATTGTTTCTTCCAGCTAACTTATGGATGAAGATTAGTATGTAAGGTGTGTTTAGGTAGTTTCTTTAGGGAGGGAGTCAGTCAGATTGGCAGAGATAGAAGTGTAGGTTTGGATCCTACGAGATCGTGTAGATCAAATTGTTATCTAATAGTTTGTAATAATAGAGCTAGTGGTTTGCATGCTTGGAGACAAGGACATTGCTTGGAGGCTTGCGATCTCAAGTTCAGATCTGCCTTAGGGTTTCCATCAGTTTTTGATTGTTTCAGAGATGGACTGGCTAAGAGATTGTAGAAATACCTTTGATTATATTTGACCCTAACCTAGAAGGCCTTATAGTTGGGCATGTAATGAAAATTTAGTTGAAAACATTATCTTTTTGTGTAATTCTGTATTGTGGTGTTTGGCTACTTGTTTGGACTATCCTTAATTGGATCCTCCTTACCTATAGTGCTTCATATTCTCACAATCTCCATGCCTCTTCTTTAGAGATGTCAATGGTAAGCACCTTTCTACGGAAATTCATCTACCAAAAAAGTTGTTAGGAATAGTTTTAGAATTAAAATATTCTACCAATTTAAATGGATAACACATTTAGGAGAGAGGAGGTTAAACCAAATTAACTGATAAATTCTCATCTTTATAAATAAAATCCAACCACACAAGCTTACATTGAGAATTGATTCTATATAATCTCTACTTTTTTAAAGAGAAATAATCTCTAAATAACTACATGAGTAATTGGGTCATACCAATTAGGATCTATCCATAGAGAGGAGGAATAATCTTAGTATTCTTTGAAAAACACCCCTATTCTCCTAGTTATGTTAACCTCAAAGGAAGAGAAATGAGTTTGAATATCTAAGGGAACTTAAACAACCCATGGATCTTTCCAAAATCTAATTGATTCTCCATTGCCTACATACTATTAAATTGACTTAGACAAGGATACTTTTATTTTAATAAGGTTATTCTAGATATTAGAACCTTTAGGGAGAAAATCAAGGTTGGAGAAGGATATCCATCTAACCATTTATAAATTTTGATTTCATTATGTTGGTCTAATCTAAAGAGTCCTTAATGTAGTCTCCAACTTAAAGGACAAGCACTAAATTAAACTTTTTGGAATACTTGATGCATAGTCCACTATTCTACTTATGAGAATAAACAATGTCCCAATTTAGAAGAGAAAACTATCCATTTTATTAGTATATGGTGAAGGCATATGGAAGAGATAAAGAAGATACAATAGAGGAATTTGAAGGGAATCTTTGAGGAGTTGATTTTTCTACCATTATTGGAAGGCGACCCTTTCCAACCTATCATATTTTTTTGGGTCTAATGCAAAAGGAAAGATCAAATATAACTATATGTTTTCGTAGAAGTTAAGGGCATTGCCAAATAGGAGATAGAAAGATTTTGAATCTCACATTTAGAAGCCTAACAATGTAGACTTAAAGTTGTTTGAACATAGAAAAATAAATAGGAGTTTTATCCAAATTGATTTTTTTGGCTAAAAAACATTGAATAATTAGTAGAGATATGCTATTGTGGTGAAGTATTAATATTTTAAAACCATATAATGTATAATATGTTAGTAATTATTGATAATAATAATAATTGATATAAAATGTTTAATAAGGATTGTTTTCCTATGTATAATATAGTAATAATTATTGATAATAACAATTGATATATAATGTTTAATAAGGTTGATTTTCCTAATGAAAATTATGGAGGGAATTATGAACATGTTTGTGATTGGAATGCCTCAAGGAAAAAAACAAATTTAAAAAAATTCAAGAAGAAAGGTAAAAACAATAAAGATCTGAGGTTTCAGGCTATGTAAATGTGACATTGGAAAGAGACTCTATAGAACCTTAGAAAGAATGAGGAATTCATCAATGTCCCTAATATTACTAGTTAATCATGTCCTATGTCTTTTATTTTTTTATTTGGGTTTATGTACCCTATTAGTTTACATATAAACTCTTAATTATGTTTATGGTTTATGATAAACGACTCTTTATATA
This sequence comes from Chamaecyparis obtusa, assembly GCA_027943335.1. Taxonomy (NCBI): domain Eukaryota; kingdom Viridiplantae; phylum Streptophyta; class Pinopsida; order Cupressales; family Cupressaceae; genus Chamaecyparis; species Chamaecyparis obtusa. The sequence continues at coordinate 200,473 of BSBK01003220.1, read as the reverse complement.
TTATTATTAGCAAGTATAGATGTAGGATATTTTTCTTAATGTTTTTTTTTAAAGTATAATTTATATGGTTATTATCTAAATAGGCTTGTAAATTTGTTTGGCTTAGGATGTATATTGTTTAGTATTTGGTTTCCCCTTTACTATTCAATACATGTGGTTCTTTAATGGATATTTTTTAGACTTTTTTGTTATTATATATGGGATCATGGTCATTTTCTTTTAGTCTAATAAAAAATATTAAATTTTATATCATTATACAGATATAGAAATACTTAACGTTATACATATTATTTTGTATTGAGTTAGAAAGAAAAGGATATTGATCCCATATTACAATAATTCACAAAAAAGAACAAACAACACTAACCCCCAAACTTCAGGCCATTACAATCGAAAGCCCCCCAAAAACCTACACTGCCCAAAATCAATCAAAAACAACATAGGAACATTAATGTTAACATATAAACCAAGTCTAACTCCGCTACTTTTAGTATAGTTAATATAGAATTTCATCAAAAATAACATAAAGTATCTACAAGAGTATCTATTTAATAGAGTGTGATCACACCCAAATTGGGTCGAGGTGCTTAAGTATAACATAATATATAAAACTAGAACTTAGCAGAAGGCTAACTATACTAACACTACTAAAATTGTCTAGCATAAGAAGCTAAATAATAGGTAGAACATTAATTTCTTTGATATCATTAAATTTAGCAATTATCTCCCAGTTCCCCTAAGAGATTATTTATCTCCCCCATCCACTCCTTATCATCCCCATCCTGTATTTCCCCTTTAGTGTGATCATTAGCTTTATTTTTCTTCGTATTCTTCCTCATCCTACTTTGACCAATAACTACACCAAAGACAACTTTCTTCATGAGTTGATCCAAGACCTTGCACAAAGAAGTGAGAGCACTACTAAATTGTTGTTTGATAAGAGTAGAGGAAGTAGTGTTCTCAATGGTGGAAAATCTATTATGGATTTCTTTTATGTGATCCAAAATCTTGGAAGAATTATCCTTTTCAATGCCCATGCTAGGAAAGAGGGGGTATTTTTCCACATTCTTCTTTGGAAATAATAGTGGAAGTACAAGCCTTGTTCACTGCATCATCCATATCATTCAAATTAACCATTATATCCATGGATTTATGTTTTTCCTCTTCCCCTGACTATTCTTCTCACCCTTTATAGGGAACATCTCATAATTTTCAGTGGAATCACCTTCACTAGGTTCATATTTGAAATCAGTTTCAAGAACCACTTCCTCCATATCTTTTTGGTCCTTCAACTCTATATTTAATAGATGATTCAATGTCCTTTCTCCTAAACTCATGTCATGCCTCATCTACGCATGATACTTAACATCCTCAATATTATCTTCACCCTTGTTAATGTCAATCAAAGGGCTCATTTTCTTAGCCCATTTACTAGTTTTTTGCATTTACATACAAATAGGCTTACATGTACAAGCATTTATTTTAACAATGGTGGTATCTAGAAAAGAAGCTTCTAGAGTAATCTTGAGAATAATAGTTTTACGAACATTACCCTTTTTATTACCTCCTAGGTTAGGGTTTTCTGGTAAGGGGTTTCTCTCAATGATTTCAATGCAAACAAAGCTAAGAGATGGATCAAGATTATTGTCTAGCTCCTACTTAGGGTAATAAATAAAGTGGCTTCAAAAAGGAAACTTTTCAAATTCATGTTGATACAAAACATACATTAAGCCCTATACAAAGTAGGTGAGCCGTCTTTGGAAAAATGATTGCTTAAGAAAGAAAAGAGAAAGAAAGGAAAGTTAATATTTTTATCATACCTTATATGATTAAGAATTGAGAAGTGGTAATTGTGAGAAGTATTATATTGACCGTCTAGGATAAAGTATTTCATGACATAAAAATAGACTAAAGCATAAGGGGACAAGATAAAATCTTTCATACCAATTTACATTAGCAGCTACCACCACATTTTCACCTTTCATGAAGAACCTTTTCATGCACACATTATAGTCTCTAGAGCTATGCTTTTTGACTTTTTCCTCTTTTCACTTCATCCACATAGTCTCTTCAATTAGTTTTGGAGTAACATGGAGCTTAATGATCCCACTAGAAACATTACCCTGATATCATGAATTATAGAATTTCATAGATAGGGCACTATTGTATCCACACATAGACTGAAAGTAAGGCGTCAACTATGAATTACTAAAAATATTCCACAACTCACTATTTTGCATGAGATCTCTATAGTCCTTAAGCTCAGATCTTTTAAGAGACCCACCCATCACTTTCACCTTGGAAAGATTCAACTAAAGATTGCAGGTGGTCATTTAAAAAGGACCATAATTACTAGTATTGGTATAAAACAAGAAACCATTTTTACATTTCTTTCCAAGACAACCTCAAAGCCTCTTGGAGAAGATATTATTTTTCCTTCACATTAAATAATAATTATTGTTGTCATCACCTTTCACATTAATGTGGAAGCATCGACTATTAGAAAATATTTAAAATGATACTTCAGAGTGTTGAAAAGAGACATACCATAAAAGTTATCTTTGCCTATGCAATCATCATTTGTGCTGAGACCATTATAATTAATAGTGGTGTCATTATTTTGATATCAAATTTATTTCAAATTCTTTTTCTTACTCAGATTCTAGCTAAGTTGCAACACCCTTTGATAGTAATTTCACAAGATATGATTAGATAGCATATTAGGATCCTCCTTTTTTCTCCCTAAAGACCAAAACATATGTCTTTCCATGATGGAAACCATGAGGGGTCCTACATACTCACATTTATAAGACCATTTGGACTGACCTCTAGGTACTTATATGTATTGTTAATAATAATTATATGCTAATAATTAATAATTTAATATAGTTTAATTACTATTATATGCTAATATAAAGTATTAAAAATTTAGTATATATGTATATCTGTATTATATATACATTTATATATATAATACATATATATATATAAATGTATATATAATACAAATATACATATATACAGATATACATATATACAAGATATATATATACATATATATATATATATATATATGTATATATATGTATATATATATATATGTATATATATATATATATATATATGTATATATATATATATATGTATATATATATATATGTATGTATATATATATATGTATATATATATATACACATATAGATATATACATATATATATATACAGATATACATATATATATATACATATATAGAGATATACATATATATATATACATATATATATATATATATGTGTGTATATATATATACATATAGGTGTATATATATATACATATATATATATATACACACACGCATATATATATTATATATACATATACATATATATATATATATATGTATATATATATATATGTATATATATGTATATATGTGTATATATATATATATATGTATATATATATATATATACAGATACATAGATATATATGTATATGTATATGTATATATATATATATATGTATATATATATATAATATATATATATACTATGTATATGTATATATATATATATATTAATATATATATATATATTATATATGTATATATGTATATATATATACATATACATATACATATACATATACATATACATATACATATACATATACATATACATATACATATACATCACATATACATATACATATACATATACATATACATATATATATATATATATATATCTATATATATATTATATATGTATGCAGGAGCATCCTTGGTGTAAAAGAAATCTTGCATCACCCAAAATATTTTTGTTTTTTGTATTCAATAAGGGCTATCTTGTGTAGAGTTGCTATTTATGGGAAACTTGCTATTTTTAGTAAGTTGGTCTTATGATCTCGAAATGTTCTAATTTTACATGTGGAGGTTCATCTCATTCATATCAGCCTGCTAGTAAAGTTTCATGGCTAGATCAGGTCTAGTTTTGAAGATATTGAAGATTTTCGGTATTGGTAGCAAGGTACAGAAACTTCAAACTCAGTTTTGAAGGCTTTAGAGGCCCCGGATGAGGTTGAAAATTTGGGTGACGGGTACTTTGCATGGGTCAAGCCTGTAGAGCACTACGTGGCATTTCCAGAATGGGGTTATAATAGCCAATCAGGTCAACATGCGATGACTTATGGTCTTTGGAAGTTGGGTCACCTAAAATGGGGAAAATATTTTTTCTTCAAAATTTTTGTTTGGGTTTCAAAACTCATTTTGAGCGGACTTTGATGTAATAAATTGTAAAATAAAATAATTCTAAGTTTGGTCGGCCCTAAGGGCTAAATTTCTAGAACCTTCTCGGGCAGTGGAAATTGCCTATATAAAGAAGGCCCGTAGTGTTGTCTAGGGTAGTTCTGGGTAGTAGACCTGGGTATTGATTCGAGGCTTTGTCCTACAGAATATTTTAAGCGAATGCCCATGTGGCTTTGCATATTGTAATTCTGAAAGTTTGTAATTCCACATTTGTGGAGATGATAAGAAGCCAATTTTCTATTCTTGCATATTATTGTTGTTGTTTCTCTATTTCTGTTATGTGTTTGTGGTATTAAGGGGAGCACCCCTTCATCAAGTGGTATTAGAGTAGGAGTTCTTGAGTGTGTAAATAGATCACTGACTGTGAGGTAGTTTGCACTAGGACTGTGGTTAGGGTTTCAGTGTGCATCACAAAAATGCCTCCATGAAAAGAACGTGGCGGAAGAGCTGGTGCTATGACACCTGAGGTTAGAGAGCTGTAGAGACAAGTACAAGCATTGCAAGAAGAGATTCACAGAGAAATGGATCTTAATGTCAAAGACGAAAGCGACGATGAAGCTGAAGAAGAATATCAAGAAGGAGAAGCCGAAATTGTGAACTAGGAGGAAGAAAGACTTTTTTGGGCGATTTCCAAGATTGGGAAAAGACCTAAGATTGAGATTCCTACATTTTCTGGAAATCTTAACCCAGAGGAATTAATCAACTGGATCAATGAATGTGAGGAATATTTGAGTATGAAGATGTTGAGGATCCTGATAGGGTCAAATTTACGAAGGCCAGACTGAAAGGTCATGCGAAGATCTAGTGGCAAGAGATTCAATTGGAGCGAAATAGAAGAGGAAAAGATAAAATCATAAGATGGGATCAGATGGTGGATAAATTGAAGCGACAATTCATTCTTGTTGATTATGAGCTTGACCTACTAAAGAAAATGCAAAGTTTGAAGCAAGCAGGAAGATTTGTTCAGGAGTATACAAAGGAGTTCTATCGACTCCTCATCAGAACATGCCATGCAGAAGCTGATAAGGAGAAAGTTGCCCAATACCTTAATGGGTTAAGGCCAAGCATTCAGGAGGAGTTGAATTTGGTTCGAATGAACAACATTGAGGAGGCATACCATTTTTTCCCTAAAAGTTGAGGAAAAGCTAAATAAGAAGTTTGAGAGTAGACAAAATGGAAGAGGTCATGGTGGAAGATCTAGTGGATGGTCATATGGTGGCCAAAATGAAGATCCAAAAAAGAAGGATGAGGCCAGTAGCAGCCAGAATCAGAGAAAAAATAATTCCAATCATTTCCAAGATCAGAGTAATAGAGATCAGAGAGGAAGAGGAAGAGGACAAGGATCTAGAAGAGGAGGCTTCCATGGAACATGTTTTCACTATGGAGAAGAAGGTCATAGTGCATTTGAATGTCCTCAGCACCAAGGCAGAACAGATAGGAGAAATGAAGGCCAGGCCAGAGTTCCACATGTAGATGAAGATGCTAGATCATCAAATTCTGAAGATGCTAAAAGAGGAGAAATGCTAATTAACAAAAGAGTCTTGCTGAGTGGTGAGAATGAACCTGAACAAAGGAGGAGCCTGTTTCACACTAGATGCAAGTGTGAGGGTAAATGCTGTGATGTGATTATCGATAGTGGAAGCACTGACAATTTGGTGTCAGGAGAGATGGTGACAATTTGAAGCTCAAGAGATAGAAACACCCACATCCATATCGGATTGCCTAGGTGTAGGATGACCACAAGGTCATGGTCAACGAACAGTGCCTGGTAAAGTTCAAGATCGGCGGGTACCAAGATGAGGTACTATGTGATATGTAATGCCCAAAATTTTGGGTCAAAACACAACCAACAAATTTTTTTTAATGGGTAAAAGATCCAAGTTTATGATGCGGGACAAAAGTGCTAATGATGAGGTCCAAAAGTGACAAGAGGTCAAACCTCAACAAAGTTGTTTTAATATCCATAGGATGCTAGATGATATCAATATAATCGAAGAAGATCATTGACCACCTTCTCGATCAATATCGTAGATCATCAATCTATAAAGTGTATAGGTTATCTAAGAGGAATTGAATGTTTATTTAATAATGTTAATATAATAATCATATAGGTTATCAAGAGTAAAAGAATATTCCCAATATATATATATATATATATATATATATATATATATATATATATATATATATATATATATATATATATATATATACATATATATATATATATTCCTTAAATAATTTCCTTATAAATATAGATTAATAATTTTCTATATATAAATAAATGTCAAATTTATTATAATAATTAGATTGCCAATATAAAATGTTGTACATAAAAATAAGTAATCAAATAACCATAATTTAATAAACATGTATTAATTCAATTTACAATTATAATATACTAATTAATTAATATATTCATTAACTAATTAATATATTATAAAACATTAATTAATGGCAAAATGTAATTAATGATTAAAATTAAATAATATATAAATAAATTAATTAATAATTATAATATATTAATTAATTAATATAATTATTAATTAATTAATTAATAAACTATAATATATTAATTAAATATATATACATACTAAATAAAGTAATAACTATCTATTGTTATTACACATAACATTATTACAACAAAATAAACTAACTTCCTAAACTAACTTAACAACCTACTAATCATACTAATAATCCTAAATACCCTACTCCCTTACTCCCTACCTTAAACACTAGTGCAAAAGATGAAGGGAAGTGCCTTTTGAAAGGCATGCGTTGGTTCCCATGTCTAAGGTGGGGTCCACCAAAGATATGCTTAGATCCACGTACCAATAGAAGACTTTCTTGCCAAAGGAAGATGTGACTAGGCTCTCATGTCAGACCAAGTACCATGTGGAAGGGAATGTCTTGTTTGTTTGGAAAAAATATAAATGCCAAGAAGACAATCCATGCAGGGCTGGGAGTTTATCGAAAAAGGTAGTCAAACAAATAAAGCAACCCGTGAGACAAGGCATTTAATTAGTATGCAGACCCATAATGGTTTAATGCAAGGTGAGACTATAGTACTCAGCGCCATTTTTGGGTGAAGTTATGAGGGAGAAGTTTGATGATGTGTCACAAAAGGACACTATCTTGACCAATCAAAGGTTTGTATTTAAAACTAAGACTAGACATCCCTCCACATGCGCCTAGATAAGGGGAAGATAATAATGAAGTAAGGGGGGGTGTAAGTAGTTTATATTTTATTAGTTTATTACATATTAAGGTGGCAAGAATATTATATTAAAATGACTGTGGTATGGATTTTGTATGGGATTTTTATCCCATACAAAATTCAGAGAGCATTTTGCTCTCTTAAAATCTAAAGAGTGTTATTTTTCTTGCACTATTTTACATCTTCTTGCAACTATGAGTAGTATATCTTAATCATTTAATTAGTCTCCTTAATGCATAAGGAAGTCTATAGTCTTAAAATTGATAGTGTATCAATAAGGATTAAAGATAGTTTGATTGCAAATCAATTGAGATATCAACATAAAAACTAATTTGTTCATTCTTCATAGTTGTTTCATTACAATTTATAAGACTAAAAGAGTGATATGAATCATATATATAGAGCTTATTTTCAATGATCATGACAATTAAATCATCTTCTATGAACTACAATATTCTTGTATCAACCCAAAACTGGAATCATAATGGATTTGTTACAATATTAAATCTATCAATGTTGATAACTCATTTGCAAAGAAAGAGTATTTTCAACTAAAAAGAGAGAGAGAGAGAGAGAGAGAGAGAGAGAGAGAGAGAGAGATCTTTTATAATGTATGCAAGATTTCATCATAAACATTAAGGAATCCATTTCAATGCATACACAATTACATCAAATATAGTTACACCTTCATAGTTACAATAAAGCATTGCAAATTGGTAATGCCACACAATGGGAAATCAATTAAATAACAGTCTCTCTTCTATTTCATCTTCACAAAAGCTCCAAGTAAAAAGCATTACAATCTCTTTTACAAAAATAGATGTCTAAATACAAAAAGAGATTTCACAAATTAATGAATGGGTTGTCTTCTCACAACCATCCAAAAGATGAAAACCTCCATGATAGGTCCTCTTTGAGCTTCCACAAATCTGCAAATATATACAAGGCAAGGGAAAGACCATGGAGCTCACCTCCCATCCTAGGCCTCTCATGAGGCCACCCCCGAGCTTGGGGAAACCACATCAAATGTGATACATACACTTAGACTCAAACACTCACAAGAAAACATTCATTAAACAAAACCCAAATTCCCTCAAGGTAATAACTAAGGAATTCCCAGAATTTCCTTTGTGGGGTGTGGGTGGACAACCCATGGAGATAACCATTGCATGAAAACAAGGCCACACATGGACCCAAATATGCTCAATATCAAAACAAGGCCACACATCGATCCAAATAAGCACATTATCATAACAAGGCTCACATGGCCAATCTTCCCTCCTTATACCCCCAAAGCCTCATGGGCTATATGCAAGGTTACTTGGGGAAAATCACTCACCCAAGCTTCATCCTTCTCCACACATGGAGGAGACTCTACACATGGAGTTGCCTCCATTTCCCACACCCCCTCTTGATTTCTCTTCCCTCCCAAGGGTGAGTGAACCCAAGAGTAAAACAACCCAAATCCAATTACAAGAAAAACACAATACCTACTTGCTCTCACCATGACCAACCATGGGGAGCTAAAACACAACAAATAAGAAATGCAAGCCTCCTCCATGACAACCATGGGGAGCCAAAGAAAAATACACAACACATACAACTACTACAAACAAAAATGAGAGAAATGAAGAGCAAGATCCTCCAACCTATGATCCAATGCAAAATGATGAAGTTTTGAGCCTTCTCCTTCTTCTATCCCTAGCTTTTTCCTTCTCCAAGTTTTAGTGGTCTCTAAAAGTAGAGAGTGGGTGAACAACCCCAAACCCCTCTAAAAGTCCTACTAAAAAGGAACCCCCAAACCAACTCTCCACAACCCTCATTAAGATGGTCTTAGAAAGTACTTCTGGGTCCATGATGCAAGTTGCAATTTCGTTCAAGATTAAATGGGCACTATTGGAGGGGACATAAAGTCAAAATATGGCTTCTCTCATGCTAAAATTACCCCTAATCTATGGGTACAAGGAATGGGCTACCTAAAAATGCATGAAACTACCCCCTAGGGTCCCATTTAACCCTCCAAAACCATGGTTCAGTTTATGCACGAAAATGTAAGGTATGAATTCACTTAGGGGTCCTAAGACAAGAGGATGCACTTAGAATACCCCCTCGAGGAAGCTTCTAGGACTTGCTCCTGTACTCCAATCACACAACATACCTTAGTTAACAATTAACTCTAGTGTCAAGTGACACTCACATAATTAACATCACAATTAAGGTATGTCCAACATATTACAACATTTAACAATCCTACACATACATTCACATTACGGTTACAAAATAAAACACTTCACAACGAGGCCCTGGTCTCTTCAATAGACAGGGCCTTGGCTTTACTGATATCACATGTATTCAATGTGGTTTCCCCAAATGTTTCCATGGTCCTTCCACTTGCAAAACCTAAATGCAGCATCAGTAATTCATGGAAGAAAACCATCATATATAAACATACAAGATGTAATATCCACACATTAATCTTAACTCAATTGCATACAAGGAATCATACAAAAAGTAATGATCTGACACAATTCAATTGAACATTCAATCACATAGAATGAAATGTCATAATTCAAACGTCTGCACTTAATCATATAGGATTCAATAATCACATCTAGTAAATTTAGTTTGCATAATTCAATTCATGATTCAATAGAATAAATGAAATCAAGATCAACCATAATCTAGTCGTCAGGTTCTCATAACATGATATAATCCAACATGATCAAATCCAAATCCACTAATCATGGATCCACATACAGAGTCAACAAAATGTATAGTCTAATATGTCCATCATAACATAACAGTAAATTGAATGAGTCCAAGTATCTCAATTTTCCTTAGTATAATATTTAAGATAAATCGATGGTTCAACATCAATAAGGGGTAACCATAACAGTTGGGCCCTATAAAATTCTTATCACAAGTATGATTAAATTTCCTAATCTAGGAAAACAAAATGTAGAATAATCCTATTAGTCTAGGATCTAACAAATCCTTGTTCAAGGTTCTAATAATATCACCAAAACATCACTATGGTATAATCATATAATACATCATCAAAACATTACTCATCCTCCTCGTAGGAGTTACTAGAATCATCACATAAACTATTAATTAAATCCAAGATAAACTTAAGACTTAACACATAACTAATTTGGCATTTACATCTTGACTTCATGAATCAAATCCTTTCGACAAAAGTACTCGATGGAACCTTAATAGTCTAGCTGGATCTATGATCCGTAGGGTAACATACTACATCCAAGATTCACTTACACAATTAATAACCTAGAGATATCACCTCTATCATAGCGACACTTAGTTGTTAGGTACTGATATGAAGGTATAATATATAGGTCTATCCCAAGGTATTATTCCATTAGGGATTTACCAATCATCAGATACTAAAAAACCCCTTAATCCTTTGACATCGAAGTGTCAAGGAAAACATGGAAACAGGGTGGGGCTTACATGATATCATCTCTATGGATGCATGTCATATGTTGTTGGGTAGACCATGGCAGTTTGACAGATGTGTATACACGATGGTCGTGTGAATACCTATTCCCTAACAAAGGATGGAGTGCAACATAAGCTAAAGCCATTGAAGGAGATTGAAGAAAAGGTATGTGGTAATGCAAGAATAACATTTGTTGATGGAAGAAAATTCCTAGATGGTATGAGGCATGAGCATGTGTGTTTTGCTTTAATTCCAAAAGCTAGTAAAAAAGAAGTAGAGGATGTACCTGTAGAGGTTGCAGATTTGTTGAATGAGTTTCAGGATATTGTATCTGATAATGTACCTGATGGATTACCACCGGTAAGGAAGATCAGTCATCAGATGGATTTGATTCCAGGAGCCAGTTTGCCAAACAAGGCAGCACACAGAATGACACCAGCAGAAAGTGAAGAGTTGAACAGACAAGTACATGAGTTATTGCAGAAGGGGTTGATTCAAGAGAGTCTGAGTCCCTGTGCTGTACCAGTGATATCAGCACCAAATAAGAATAGAGAGTGGAGGATGTGTATAGATTCCAAAGCAATAAACAAGATCACAATCAAGTACAGGTTTCCATTGCCATGAATGGATGATATTATGGATTGTTTGAGTGGAGCTGTGTATTTCTTAAAGATAGATCTGAAGAGTAGATATCACCAGATTCAAATCAGAGAAGGAGATGAATGGAAGACTACCTTCAAGACAAAGGAAGGATTGTATGAGTGGTTAGTCATGCCTTTTGGGCTAACCAATGCACCGAGCACTTTCATGCGGCTCATGAATGAGGTTCTGAAAGAATTTATGGGTAAGTTTGTCATTGTTTACCTAGATGATATTTTGATTTTTAGCAAGACATTGGAGGAACATATGATGCATATTCATATGGTGTTTAAGAAGTTGAGAGATGAGAAATTGTTGATTAATTTGAAGAAGTGCAGTTTTGTGAAGAAAGAGTTAGTGTATTTGGGATTTGTAGTTTCAGCAGAAGGTCTAAAAATGGACCCAGAGAAGTTACAAGCTATCCTTGAATGGCCTACTCCAAGGAGTGCTACTGAGGTAAGATCTTTTCATGGTTTGGCTAGCTTTTACAGAAATTTTATCAAAAAATTTAGTAATATTTGTGGACCCTTGACTGAAACAATGAGAGGGGATAGAAAAGAGTTTAAGTGGACTAATGGGGCAGAAAAAAGTTTTCAATTGTTGAAACAAAAAGTTATAGAACAACCTGTTTTAGCACTTTTAGATTTTAATAAGGTGCTTCAAGTAGACTCTGATGCTAGTGGTACTGCAATAGGAGCTGTTATGAGCCAAGAAGGTAAACTTGTTGCTTATTTCAGTGACAAGTTAAATGATGCCAAGAGAAAATATTCTGTCTATGATTAGAAATTTTATGCTATAGTTCAGGCATTAAAGAAGTGGAGAAATTATCTACTTCCTAAGGAGTTTGTTTTGTATACTGATCATCAAGCTTTGCAATATTTGAATAGTCAAGGAAAGTTGAATCAAAGGCATTTGAAATGGGTTGATTTTTTGCAGAGTTATACATTTGTTTTGAAACACAGGAGTGGAAAGTCTAATAGGGTTGTGGATGCTCTTAGTAGAAGGCAACTATTGCTGATAGAGATGTAGATTGAGATGGTTGGGTTCAAGGAACTCAAGAATTTGTATCTAGAGGATCCTAATTTTTGTGAAGCTTGGAAAGCTTGTACAGAACCTGTTACTCTAGATAGGATGAAATGGCTAGATTTTATCATCCAAGATGATATGCTATTCAGAGGGAGTCAGTTGTCCATTCCAAGAAGCTCTATGAGGGAGAATCTCATCAAAGAGAAACATAGTGGAGGATTGGCTAGACATTTTGGTCGTGATAAAACTCTTGCTTTGGTTGGTGATAATTATTATTGGCCGCAATTGCAGTAAGATGTGAAGAAGTTTGTATAGAGTTGCAGA
>BSBK01003220.1:152500-182500 GCA_027943335.1 Chamaecyparis obtusa | reverse complement strand
TTCTTGTATCCAACTTAGGAAAATAAAATTGGTTATGGAGGTCCAAAAAATGCTAGTTGATTCCATGGAATCTTACCCCAGTGTTTGACCAGCTTTCGATTTTTTGCAAAGTAGCTTCTCATCTCTTGGTACAAGGATGATATCCAAGCCTTTGACTCATGAATTGCATCTCATGAAATGTGTGAGGTATAACTAATACAACTAAGAAGTACTATGTTAGGGATAAACAAAAAATATATCTTGGTATTGATTTTTTTTGTCTTCAAGAAGCTAAAATTGCAGCTTTCATGTTAATTGTTGCATGTGGTGTTGTTTGGCCAAATAGTCTTATTTTTTTTCTCAACATAAAGATGGTAGAGGATTTTTACTCTTATTTATCCTTAATGAAATTATTCCATTGTTGATGATGATTCATATCCTTTGCAAATGGTAGTTTGGGTGCTCATGTCAATAAACAATCATTCTTTTGTGATTGTTTAAGTTTATACTCTTAAGGATGTTGAAAACCCTCAGTTGTGGTGATAGATAGTTGATTGATTGATAGATAAAACTTGAGTTATGTGTAGGGACTTCAATATGGTTAAGGTGGCTTCTGACAAAGAAGGTATTATACCAATTTCAATGGATAGCTAGAGAGCATGAGGCCTAGTTTTACATACATAACAAATTAGGCATTCTTGACCCCAATGTCAATCGTTGTCGTCCCCATGGTGTCAGGTAGACCTAGTGTAATTTTAGAGTTGGTCCAGAAAGATTTTTTAAGAGGAATGACACTACCATCATCTTGCCTTAATATTTTTTATCCTTTGGATAAAATTAATAATTACTGGTTTTACCTCTTTTTTAGGACACTTTGTTAGACCACTATCCCATCAAGTTCAACACTAAATGGCAGACAACTGAAACACATGCTTCCAAAATGCAATTCTTTTTTAATACATCATTATTGAATCATCAGCCCAGAGTGGCCCACATTTAACAAGTTTAGATTCTTGATCCAATGCCTACTCAGCCAATTGGCTAGATTGCATGGGGGAATCATCTCATTTCTTACATTACACAATTTCTTAACATTTATGGTAGGAAACTAGCCATGTACTCTCAGAAAACCTATGATGCGAGCGCCAAAAATTTTCATGCTACCTTTGAAGATTTGTCTTCAAACCCTTTCTATCCTGACTTGTAGGTTAGTGTTTCTCAACTTTACCATAAAAAGAAAATTACAAATCATCACATTGTTAGAGGAGCTCAGATTAAGGCTAGACTTCATTGTCTCAAGGTGCCTGAAAAAGCTTCTAAAGAGCTTTATCTTTCTCTTAGATATCTCCATTCCTCTCCTTCTATCAAATAGATTAAATAAGGTCAAGAAGTGGTCTCTAAACTGACTAAAAATCTTTAATATTTTGTCAGACATTATGAGAAGGAATTCACTACATAGAGAAGTTTTGTTGCTAGAGAACAAGCTTTGAAGGATTGCCTTGTGGTTGTTCCTTCTTGGATTTTAGATTCATAGAAGGAATTTTGTGAATAGTTGTTAACCCTTAAGAACCTTAAAGAAGTTATTTCCTCCACAGAAGATGAAAAAATGCTCGACTATGATAGCTTTCCATGTGAATACTACAAAGTCTTATGGTATTGTGTTGGTTATGATCTCCATAAGTTCTACCTAGAGGATTTTGAATCTCAACCTTTAGCTCTTCTAATCAATAAAGGGTATATCAAATTTATGCCAAAATCTAGAGATCCAAAGGATATTTTCAACTAGCGACCTATCACTTTTCTCAATTTTTATGACAAGACCTTTTTCAAAGCCATTACACATGTCATCTTCTTCCACAAATTTTTCATCTTGAACATACTAGCTTTATCAAATCGGGGTTCATCCTTGACAATATTATTAATATTTAGGAAGGCACAGAATGAGCTAGTCACTATAAGAAGAATGCATTTTTTTTCAAAATTGGTTTTTTTAAGGCTTATGATTGCATTGAGTGGCACTGTATTCTAGTGATGTTCAAAGCACTTGGTTTTGGGCCTCATTTCATTTATTTTATGTAGATTCCTTTTGTGAATGCCTCATCTTGTGTCACCACTAATGGCCAACAGTCCAATGTTGTTGGCCTCTTCAGATCTATTTGCTAGGGTTTCCTATTGGCCCCTTCTCTTTATGTTTCTATTGTTGAAGGATTTGGATATCTTTTGGTCTTTTACATTTCATCAGTTCATGTTAGGGAAATTTCCCTTCCTGGGTCACCTTCTCAAATTTTAAATGGTCATTTTATTGACGATTCTTTCCTCACATTGATTGAGGATGAAGATAATGTGCATACTAGTCTCTAATGTCTTAACACCTTTTGTCATAATTATGGATCGAAAATTCAATAGCACAAGACCTAGTACTACAAAAATATTTCCTTCTCAACCCTTCCTAAATTCTCGAGTATGGTGGAAGTGGATTTAATATGGAATGGTCTTTAAATTATTGGGAATCCCTTTTTCTATTTTGGGTTTTTTTGTTAACTGATAGAATGTGGTGTTGTCTTAGATAGAGATAAATCTTGCTTATTGGATTACCAAACCACTTTTTTTCTAGTTGGTAAATTCTATCCCTGTGTATCACTCTTTACAATGGGATCCCTCAAAATCCTCCTACAATAGAATAGAAAATATATTTTGTGATTTCTTATGGGCTTCTAGAGTTGACCATCATAGATTTCAAAGAATCACTTGGGAATATTGTTTCATCCTCAATGATTCTAGAGGCCTCCGCCATTAAGCTACCCAAAAAAAAGGTTTGACTTGTACCAAATGGGTTATTTATTCAGAAATGAAGCCTAGAAAATTCTTCACAGATATTGTATTTCTTCAGGCTACTCAATTCATAGACCGACCTAGAAGGGGATTGGTTTTTAAACCCTTCTTATGATGAAAGATGCAGTCTAGATCTAGGACACTTTTGTTGCCAAAATTACTTTGCATTCATGGGAAGCCTTCAAACCTTGTCTTCATTGGGATGGGATTAGTTTTCATGATGGTTTTTCTTTTGACCACCATAATATTTCATGGTCTCCACACACCTAGACCTGGGGACTTTCTTTAGCCAAGGATCCGATAATTCATGCTTTTCATTTTCACAAACACAACATTCAAACTCCTTGAGATCTTTTTTTCTCATGTTACTATGAATCTTTTCACTTGGGAAGATATTTTGGCATAATTCTTCCTAACTTACCTATAATATCCTCACCAAAGAACCCATAAGGAATCAGGTCTATGACCTAAAATTACAACTAAGAATTTTTTTTTTAACATTCTATCATACCATCATTACTATTCACAAGTACATTCCTTAAGGTTCCCTTAATGAATTCATTTACCATTTTCAAGTATTTCATTTTATTACTTAATCTATCAAATTCTATTTCCATTACAACTTTAATTTACATTGATTCTGTTTCACATCAAAACCAATTACATTAATGAGCTAGTGGAATTAATTTTCCTTAATGACTAACACGTAATTTACCTTTAGAAGTGAAACAAGCACACATTACTTATCACATCCACTAAGCACATTTATTCTTTCATATTTATTTACTCCTTAATAGTATCTATGCTCAACTCAATTGCACCATCAAAACTCAATTAAACTTTTCCATTAAGAGTCCTTACTTTCTATTTTCAATATAATAATAGAAAGAGTGTAAAGTACTTAACCATATATTGATAACTAACATAAACCATTTAATGAATCATTTTTTCCACAAGTTTAACTTCCACAAATTATCAACTATAACCTTGTAAACATCTAGTAAAGGATTTATATTAAAACCTAGTTTGAATAACCCGACATCACTCACATTGAACTATACATTTAAGAAATCACATCCCATTACTTCTTTCAATAACATACATGTTTCCTTTCCCCTTATTATTTCACCTAGAGATACCCTTGAACCCTTAGCATATCTTTTTACTAACCATATATCAAAACAAGTTTCCTTTTAAAGAAGTTTACATCCATAAGTACTTCCATTACAAAGGTTTGCATAGAACCATTACTTTCAATTTCATTTTAAATTAACAAGAGATATAAGGTAGGAATTACTCATTGATTTAGCCATATTCAATCCCCTTTTCAAATTCATAATTCTACCCTTCCCTTAAACATAACTTATTTCTTACAATTTTCTTTTACAAACATAATTACGGTTACTACACATTGCCCAAAGGCATATAGAGAGATTATTACATCAAGTTTCCCAAGGATCACCATACATCTTTACATCTTGATAACAAAAGATAGAGATACATGATACAAGAACATAATCTTCACCACTGAACAACTCAGAATCCAAGCCATGACACGACCAACGAACAATACCTTGAAAGAGATTTACCACCCAACCATGTGAAACTAATAAAGTTCCACCCCCCGTGCTAGGAGATAGAACCAAGGTACTCTCAAGACCTTAAGGCAATCTAAGTCTTAAATATCAATAAATCCAAGACTGAAAATAAAAACAATAAGGCACATAAAAATATCATCATCTTATATCACAAAGGTTAAGGTTTTAGGAGACCACCTAAGTGAGTGTCATCACTCAACCTATATATTGGGATCCTTCCTGGCAACCATGTAACCCCGGTCTCCCCTTTATGAATAGGGATCCATCCTGGTAGTTATCCCTGGTCACGGTACTCCAATTAGGTATGTGTGGCCATTATTACATTTTCTTTCATTATCTTTTGAATCCCCCCTTCCCAGGTTAATTTTTAAGGTTATCACTTTTTACAAACCCACCCATAGGATCATCTAGAAACCACTTTAGGGTTCCAACACCTATGGTGAGCCACTCACTTAGGGTTCCTATTCCCTTACCCCATCATAATCCAAAGATACAAAATAACACTTCCATGTCCTGATTCATAGGTTTAGGAAACTCCCCTGCGCACTCAGGCCCTCAGAGCAAGTCCTAACCTTAGCCATATACATAACAGGAACCATTGGAAGAATGTCTATCACAAGACATCTCAAAGAAAAATATAAACTTTCCACATGCATAAGTACAACTTTCCAAGGCTAATTTATAGGTCTAAGGAATGCTCTCATGCACACAGGCCACCTAAGATGAGTCCCAGCCTCATAAACTAAGCTCAAGAATATGTCAAGTGCAAAAACATCAAAATTATACCATATAACCTCAACACAACAAGTAATAAACATACATAGGGGATACAAACTTCCACATGCATAAACACCTCGTTTCATAACTTATTTTTATAAGTCTAAGAAAAACTCATGTGCCTGAAATTTAGCTAAGTCTAAAATTTTCAAAAAAACCAAAAACTATAATTTGCATCTTAATTCCTATGAAGCTGAAACCTATCTCAATCATCCCACAAGGTACCTAATTCCTTTATACTTAAATGTTATACTTGTATAAATCCTATTTTCCTCAGTTAACACTAATCTGCTTGGTTCACACTAACTTGCTCGGTCACCACTAACTTGATCGGTCAATACTAACTTGCTCAGTCAACACTAACTTGTTCGGTTGACACTAAACCAATTGCCAAAATCTACAAAATACGACTATCAACTCTGACTTGTGGGTAAAACTAGGCGTTATGGGAACTATGGTTGCCTAATCTGGGCACGACCCATTTGAGATCTCCCAGTTTCCCTTTAGAAATGGCCCATCAATCCATCCTATCTATCTAAAAAATTTGTTCTAGATCTAGACAAAGAAAGGTGGTGCAAAAAAAATATGAAACTATAGGGTTGAAACAGAAGTTCTAAAGCCTTGAAGAACTCATGGACATTTTGAATAAGAAAGGAGATACAAGGAGAATACTAAGGACCCTACAACCTCTTACAAATATAGAAATATTCATATACATACAACATGGAAAAATGTTATAACATAATCATTCTAAAATTTACATAAACAATACAACACACAGAGAACACATTCATACACAAAGAGGAAGAATGGAGATTCTTCCCAGTTTAGACCCTATCTTGGGTCCTGCAAAGAATCCTCTTCCCTTGACTAGAGAATATCTATGAAACTTCAATCCTTGAGTAGATATCCTTTTGGAAATCTTCCTCTGGAAATCAATTTAAATCAATCCTCACATAGATGACTTCACCAACTAGAGGCTCTCAAATTCACATAAACTTTCACCAAAAATCTCCAAAGAAATCAATTACAAACAACTCAAAAGAAAACAAATCTTCTAAAATTATCCTTCTCCCCGCACACAAAATCTGCAATTATTTATCCTCCAATTATGTGGTTGGAGGAGTTGCTTTATGGGAAGCAACTTCTCCAACTTCCATAGTTGGTTGGAGGTCTAACCAAATAATTTCTTGTAAAAGACTTATCAAAGTTTTAATAAATTTAATTAAAATAGTCTCAAAAGAAAACCATAACTAGAAAACTTCAACAAATAACTATCAAGGAAACACATAGCACACATGGAAACTAACTAGCCTAACTTCTAGGAGGTCTCAAGTTCAACTCCCTCCTAGATAGCTAGTTTTAATACAAATAACTTTTCTTTTATTATTATTATTATAATTATTTTAACTTTTATTTAATCCACTTCATTTACTTATTATAAATAACATACCATTTAAACAATCATTAAAAAAACATACAAATACTATTATTTATATAAGCATGGGTATATGTATGTGCACCCACATATACACATACCTATATAACATACAATCAATATACATACACATAAATCTAACTCACATCATAAACCACAAAATGACATCAAATCATAATTCACAAGACCACATCACATAGTGCATTCAAATACCCCAACTAGGGTAATCTCCTAAGCAGAAATCTATGTCCATGGTAACCTTTAGAGTAATCTTGGTAATACCTCCACACAACAATAGTTCAAATATTTTGAAGGCACACTCAAACCTATGTGCCACGTGGAGTCGATGCCTGGTACCTACATCTTGCAACACCAACCAACACGCATACATACATAAATAAAAAACCAATGGAAAACAAGGAGGGAGAGTGCAACATCATGTGGACCTCCTGTAGGAGTAACTACGACTGCCTCCCCTCATCCTACACTCACATCAGACAATGAAATCGACAAAGCATAATTGGATTAGTGTGGTTAGTACCAGAATAATTTCTTTTCCATATTGTATAACAATAATGAATCATAACATAATCATCTAAATATAAATCATCTATTATCTTTCAAAAACCAATTTAATCATCAGACATGTACTCAAAATGTCCCATTATCAAATCAAGATAAACAATCATATAACCATAAATGCATTAATCATGTCTAATCCCATGTAACATTATTAGAGAATGTAACCCATCTAACCCTTAAATGATTATAATTGATTAACCTAATGTACACATAAATATTAATAATGAGCATTTCACATGGAAGCATATAAGCCTATCAGGTGACCCTATCCTTGACACACAGGAAGATATAGAGGAACATACTTATGTAAATATTATTATTTCCCACGTTAAAATATGAAGTTATGGTATGTTGGAGGAGGTTCAGTTGAAGAAACCATCTCAAGAAGGATCATTTTCACATATAGTCCTTCCTAATTTCAAGTGAACATAACCAAGACTTGATAGGGTTGGAGGGGCATTACATCATGAATCTTTGCACTTGGGAAGATATTTTGGCATAATTCTTCCTAACTTACCTATATCGATAGATATTTGACCCGGTGGTCTCGATACTACCTCTAAATATATACTACACAAGCTTGGTGTCCATTTTGTCAAGCTATGGTGGAAAGACTAATAGTGGTTTTCATGTACTTCATTTAGCAACTACATGCCTAAGATGGGTTGTACCACTAGTTGGCCCCTCACCTACCTATGGTTCCCACTTTGAACTAGCATTGACACTTGCATTCTTCTCATTCCACCTAGCAACACAAATTTCTTTCTATGTGGTGTGTCATTGCTAAAATTAAAGTGGCTCATTTCACCTAGTGTATTCTTTTTTAGGGTTTTCTATTAGGATCTCGCCTCCAACATCTAGGTGTGCCAAACCCTCTATATCCTTTTTGTGGACAATCTAAGACTTTAATTTATATTTTCTAGTATTGTAGACTAACTCAATAGTTATGGATTTAGATTCGTGATGCCTTTCGATCATTTAGGCTTGAACCTTTCTCCTAGGATATGATCTTGCTAGGAGATTCACCTAGACTTCCTCTCAAATTCTTATAGATATGGCAAGCTTTCAAGATGGAAATTATCTTCAATCTATGGAAGCATAGAAATTCAGTGTTATATACTCATAACTTCCTTTGATATTAATGTTTCTTTATATTTTGAAGCATGTATATGTAATAATGCCATGACGTAGATTCAAGTACAAGCCTTCGAGGTGGCCCACTTGCAAGAATTACTTTAAAACATTGGGGCAATGCCCCTTGTACAATTATCAGAGTGTCATAGGATATTTCTATCTGCAATGAGTGATCTCTGCCCCATAGCCATAGGAGTGGTCATAGTTCCTCTACCTCATTGCCACCGCCATGGCTATTGTTCCTCTACACATCTCACTCTAAGGGCCCACCTCAACAATTTGGCAAGGGAAGAGATTTTCAGCGTCATCACTCAGCTTTGCCACCTTGTGGTCACTCTGCTTCTAGATGGCCAATTGATAGGGCCGGGTGGTGATGAAGGGTGCTCCCCTTAATACCACAAACACATAACAAAAATAGAGAAACAACAACAATAATATGCAAGAACAGAAAATTGGCTTCTTATTATCTCAACAAATGTGGAATTACAAACTTTCAGAATTATAATATGCAAAGCCACATGGGCATTCCCTTACAATATTCTGTAGGAGAAAGCCTTGAATCAATACCCAGATCTACTACCCAGAACTGCCCTAGACAACACTATGGGCCTTCTTTATACAGGCAATTTCCACCGCCCGAGAAGGTTCTAGAAATTTAGCCCTTAGGGCCGACCAAACTTAGAATTATTTTATTTTATAATTTATTACATCAAAGTCAGCTCAAAATGAGTTTTGAAACCCAAACATAAATTTTGAATAAAAATTATTTTCTACCATTTCAGGTGACCCAACTTCCGAAGACCATAAGTCATCACCCGTTGACCCGATTGGCTATTATAACCCCATTCTGGAAATGTCATAAAGCACTCTACAGGCTTGACCCATGCAAAGCACCCATCACCCAAATTTTCAACCTCATCCAGGGCCTGTAAAGCCTTCAAAACTGAGTTTGAAATTTTTGTACCCTACTGCCAATACCGAAAATCTTCAATATCTTCAAAACTAGACCTGATCTAGCCATGAAACTCTGCTGGTAGGTTGATATGACTGAGATGAACCTCTAGATGTAAAATTAGAACATTTCAAGATTGTAAGACCAACTTACTAAAAATAGCAAGTTTCCATAAATAGCAACTCTACACATGATAGCCCTTATTGAATACAAAAATAGAAATATTTTTGGGTGATGCAAGATTGCTCTTACACCCTAGATGCTCCTGCATCAGACACCCAGGGTAATTTGAGAAGTGACTCTGTCACGACTCAGGTGTCCAGAGAAAAACCAAAATGGTTAACCTCCTACTTTGTTAGCCATGATGAATCTTCAATAGGTCATCCTTTCCATTTGACAAAATACTCTTTATATGTCCTATTCCTTTTGCTTCTGCTAACACGACTGTCCAGTATGTCTTCAATCTCCTTGATATCTGAACTGGTTGCTAGAATGCTCCACTGTGCTGCTGCAACCTCATCTTCAACACCTCCTTCATGATACTCTGTCAAATCTGAAATGTTAAACACTGGTGAAATATTCAGCTCACTAGACAATTCTACCTCATATGCATTTCCTGAATCATGCTTCTTCAATATCTTACATGGTCCAAACTTCTTCATTTTCAGCTTGTTATATGTACCAACTAGAAATTGCTCCTTCCACAAATGAACCATGACTTCATCGCCAACCTAAAATTCCTTATGCCTCCTTTTCTCATCTTCCTTAGCCTTATACTACACATTCATCTTGGTATCATACTTCCTCACCTCCTCATGGATGTTCTTCAAGTGTTATGCAAAATCCTCAGCTTCAACACTACTTATTTCTCCTTTATTTATCTTCCTTAATTCAGATGCATTTCTTGGACTACTTCCATAAATAATCTGGAATGGTGATTTACCCGTGCTCCTATTGATAGAATTATTGTATGTAAATTCTATCTGTGGTAAAATCAAATCCCATCCTGTTGGCTTATCTCCAACCAAACATCTCAGCAGATTTCCCAAACTTCTATTCACCACCTCTGTCTGTCCATCAGTCTGTGGATGATGTGATGAATTGAACTTCAAATCTGTCTTCTCCATAATGTCGGCCAAAAATATCCTACAAACTTAGTATCTCGATCTGAAACTATGGTCTTTGGCAAACCATGTAGTCTCACCACTTCTCTAAAAAACAATTATGCTCCATGAATAGCATCATTAGTCTTCTTGTAGGGAATGAAATGTGTCATCTTAAAAAATCTGTCCACCACCACAAAAACTGAATCATGTCCCCGCTGTGTCCTCAGTAAACCAAGAACAAAGTCCATACTGATATCCTCCTAAGGCTTCTCTGGTATAGGTAATGGCTGATACAACCCTGTATTTTGCTTCACTCCTTTCACCATCTGACATACTCTACAACTCTGTACAAACTTCTTCACATCTTGCTACAATTGTGGCCAATAATAATTTTCACTAATCAAAACAAGGGTTTTATCACAACCAAAATATCCCACCAATCCTCCACTATGCTTCACCTTGATGAGATTCTCCCTCATAGAACTTCATGGAATGCACAACTGACTCCCTCTGAATAGCATATCAACCTGGATGATAAAATCCAACCATTTCATCCTGTCTAGAGTAACAGGTTCTGTACAAGCTTTCCAAGCTTCACCAAAATCAGGATCCTCTGGATACAAATTCTTGAGTTTCTTGAACCCAACCACCTCAATCTACATCTCTGTCAGCAATAGTTGCCTTCTGCTAAGAGCATCTGCAACTCTGTTAGACTTTCCACTTCTATGTTTTAAAACAAATGTATAACTCTACAAAAACTCAACCCATTTCAAATGTCTCTGATTCAACTTTCCTTGACTATTCAAATATTGCAAAGCTTGATGATCAATATACAAAACAAACTCCTTAGGAAGTAGATAATGTCTCCACTTCTGTAATGCCTAAACTATAGCATAAAATTCCTGATCATAGATAGAATATTTTTTCTTGGCATCATTTAACTTCTCACTGAAATAAGCAGAAGGTTTACCTTCTTGGCTCATAATAGCTCCTATTACAGTACCACTAGCATCATAATCTACTTGAAACACCTTATTAAAATCTAGAAGTGCTAAAATAGGTTGTTCTATAACTTTTTGTTTCAACAATTGAAAACTCTTTTCTACCCCATTAGTCCACCTAAACTCTTTTCTATCCCCTCTCATTGTTTCAGTCAAGGGTCCGCAAATACTACTAAAATTTCTGATAAAATTTCTGTAAAAGCTAGCCAAACCATAAAAAGATCTTACCTCAGTAGTACTCCTTGACATAGGCCATTCAAGGATAGCCTGTACCTTCTTTGGGTCCATTTTTAGACCTTCTGCTGAAATTAAAAATCTCAAATACACTAACTCTTTCTTCACAAAACTGCACTTCTTCAAATTAATCAACAATTTCTCATCTCTCAACTTCTCAGACACCATACAAATATGCATCATATGTTTCTCTAATGTCTTGCTAAAAATCAAAATATCATCTAGGTAAACAATAACAAACTTACCCGGAAATTCTTTCAGAACCTCATTCATGAGCCGCATGAAAGTGCTCGGTGCATTGGTTAGTCCAAAAGGCATGACTAACCACTCATACAGTCCTTCCTTTGTCTTGAAGGTAGTCTTCCATTCATCTCCTTCTCTAATCTGAATTTGGTGATATCCACTCTTCAGATCTATCTTTGAGAAATACACAGCTCCACTCAAATAGTCCATAATATCATCCATTCGTGGCAATGGAAACCTATACTTGATTGTGATCTTGTTTATTGCTTTGGAATTTGTACACACCCTCCACTCTCCATTCTTCTTTGGTGCTAATACCACTGGTACAACACAGGGACTCAGACTCTCTCAAATCAACCCCTTCTACAATACCTCATGTACTTGTCTATTCAACTCTTCACTTTCTACTGGTGTCATTCTGTGTGCTGCCTTGTTTGGCAAACTGGCTCCTAGAATCAAATCCATTTGATGACTGATCTTCCTTAACAGTGGTAATCCATTAGGTACATTATCAGATACAATATCCTAAAACTCATTTAAGAAATCTGCAACCTCTACAGGTACATCCTCTACTTCTTTACCAACTTTTCGAATTAAAGCAAAACACACATGCTCATGCCTCATACCATCTAGAAATTTTCTTCCATCAACAAATGTTATTCTTGCATTACCACATACCTTTTCTTCAGTCTCCTTCAATGGCTTTAGCTTATGTCACACTCCATCCTTTGTCAGGGAATAGGTATTCGCATGCCCATCATGTACAACACATCTGTCAAACTGCCACGGTCTACCCAACAACATATGACATGCATCCATAGAGATGATATCACATAGTACCTCATCTTGGTTCCCACCATTCTTGAACTTTACCAGGCACTGTTCATTGACCATGACCTTGTGGTCATCCTACACCTAGGTAATCCGATATGGATGTGGGTGTTTCTGTCTCTTGAGCTTCAACATTGTCACCATCTCTTCTGACACCAAATTGTCAGTGCTTCCACTATCGATAATCACATCACAACATTTACCCTCACACTTGCATCTAATGCGAAACAGGCTCCTCCTTTGTTCAGATTCATTATCACCACTCAGCAAGACTCTTCTGTTAATTAGCATTTCTTCTTGTTCAGCATCTTTAGAATTTAATGATATAGCATCTTCATCTACATGTGCAACTCTGGCCTGCCCTTCATTTCTCTTGTCTGTTCTACCTTGGTGCTGAGGACATTCAAATGCCCTATGACCTTCTTCTCCACAGTGAAAACATGTTTCATGGAAGCCTCCTCTTGCAGATCCTTGTCCTCTTCCTCTTCCTCTTCCTCTCTGATCTCTATTACTCTGATCCTGGAAATAATTGAAATTATTTCCTCTCTGATTTTGACTGCTACTAGCCTCATCCTTCTTTTTCGGATCTTCATTTCGGCCACCATATGACCATCCACCAGATCTTCCACCATGACCTCTTCCATTTTGTTTGCTCTCAAACTTCTTGTTCAGCTTTTCCTCTACTTTTAGGGCAAACTAGTATGCCTCTTCAATACTATTCATTCGAACTAGATTCAACTCCTCTGAATGCTTGGCCTTAACCCATTAAGGTATCGGGAAACCTTCTCCTTATCAGGTTCTACATGGCCCGTTCTGATGAGGAGTCGATAGAACTCCTCTGTATACTTCTAAACAAATCTTTCTGCTTGCTTCAAACTTTGCATTTTCTTTAGTAGGTCAAGCTCATAATCAATAGGAATGAACTGTCTCCTCAATTTATCCACCATCCGATCCCATCTTGTGATTTTATCCTTCCCTCTTCTATTTCGCTCCCATTGAATTTCTTGCCATCAGATCTTTGCATGACCTTTCAATCTGGCCTTCCCAAATTTGACCCTATTAGGATCCTCAACATCTTCATACTCAAAATATTCCTCACATTCATTGATCTAGTTGATCAATTCCTCTGGGTTAAGATTTCTAAAAAATGTAGGAACCTCAATCTTAAGTCTTTTCTGAATCTTGGAAATCGCCTGAAAAAATCTTTCTTCCTCCTGGTTTCCAATTTCAGCTTCTCCTTCTTGATATTCTTTTTCGGCTTGATCCTCACTTTCGTCTCTGACATTAAGATTCATTCCTCTATGAATCTCTTCTTGCAATACTCACACTTGTCTCTGCAGCTCTCTAACCTTAGGTGTCACAGCACTAGCTCTTCCGCCACGTTCTCTTCGTGGAGGTATTTTTGGGATGAGAGCTGAAACCCTAACCACGGTCCTGGTGCAAACTACCTCACAGTCGGCGATCTATTTACACACTCAAGAAAACCTACTCTGATACCACTTGATGAAGGGTGCTCCCCTTAATACCACAAACACATAACAGAAATAGAGAAACAACAACAATAATATACAAGAATAGAAAATTGGCTTCTTATTGTCTCCATGAATGTGGAATTACAAACTTTCAGAATTACAATATGCAAAGTCACATGAGCATTCCCTTACAATATTCTATAGGAGAAAGCCTTGAATCAATACCCAGATCTACTACCCAGAACTACCCTAGACAACACTATGGGCCTTCTTTATACAGGCAATTTCCACCGCCCGAGAAGGTTCTAGAAATTTAGCCCTTAGGGCTGACCAAACTTAGAATTATTTTATTTTATAATTTATTACATCAAAGTCAGCTCAAAATGAGTTTTGAAACCCAAGCAGAAATTTTAAAGAAAATTTATTTTCTGCCATTTCAGGTGACCCAACTTTCGAAGACCATAAGTCATCACCCGTTGACCCGATTGGCAAATATAACCTCATTCTGGAAATGCCACGAAGCGCTCTACAGGCTTGAACCCTACAAAACACCCATCACCCAAATTTTCAACCTCATCCGGGGCCTCTAAAGCCTTCAAAACTGAGTTTGAAGTTTCTGTACCTTGCTGCCAATACCGAATATCTTCAATATCTTCAAAACTAGACCTGATCTAGCCATGAAACTTTGTTAGCAGGCTGATATGACTGAGATGAACCTCCACATGTAAAATTAGAACATTTCAAGATCATAAGACCAACTTACTAAAAATAGAAAGTTTCCATAAATAGAAACACTGCATAAGATAGCCCTTATTGAATACAAAAATAGAAATATTTTTGGGTGATGCAAGATTGCTCTTACACCCAGGATGCTCCTACATCAGACACCTGGGATAATTTGAGAAGTGACCCTGTCACGACTCAGGTGTGCAAAGGAAAACCAAAATGGTTAACCTCTTCCTTTGTTAGCCATGATGAATCTTCAATAGGTCATCCTTTCCATTTGACCAAATACTCTTCATATGTCCCGTTCCTTGTGCTTCTGCCAACATGACTGTCCAGTATGTCTTCAATCTATTTGATATCTAAACTGGTTGCTAGAATACTCCATTGTGTTGTTGCAACCTCATCTTCAACACCTCCTTCATGATACTTTGTCAAATCTGAAATGTTAAACACTGGTGAAATATTCAGCTCACTAGGCAATTCTACCTCATATGCATTTCCTGAATCATGCTTCTTCAATATCTTACATGGTCCAAACTTCTTCATTTTCAGTTTGTTATATGTACCAACCAAAAATTGCTCATTCCACAAATGAACCATGACTTCATCACCAACCTGAAATTCCTTATGCCTCCTTTTCTCATCTGCTTTAACCTTATACTACGCATTCATCTTGGTAACATACTTCCTCACCTCCTGATGGATGTTCTTCAAGTGTTCTGCAAAATCCTTAGCTTCAACACTACTTATTTCTCCTTTATCTATCTTTCTCAATTCAGATGCATTTCTTGGACTACTTCCATATACAATCTGGAATGGTGATTTACCAATGCTCCTATTGATAGAATTATTGTATGCAAATTCTGCCTGTGGTAAAATCAAATCCCATCCTGTTGGCTTATCTCCAACCAAACATCTCAGCAGATTTTCTAAACTTCTATTCACCACTTCTGTCTGTCCATCAGTCTGTGGATGATGTGATGAACTGAACTTCAAATCTATCTTCAACTTCTTCCATAATGTCCGCCAAAAATATCCAACAAACTTAGTATCTCAATCTGAAACTATGGTGTTTGGCAAACCATGTAGTTTCACCACTTCTCTGAAAAACAATTCTGCTACATGAATAGGATCATTAGTCTTTTTGTAGGGAATGAAATGTGCCATCTTCAAAAATCTGTCCACCACCACAAAAACTGAATCATGTCCCCACTGTGTCCTCGGTAAACCAAGAACAAAGTCCATACTGATATCCTCCAAGGCTTCTCTGGTACAGGTAATGGCTAATACAACCCTGTATTTTGCTTCACTCCTTTTGCCATCTGACATACTCTACAACTTTGTACAAACCTCTTCACATCTTACTGCAATTATGGCCAATAATAATTTTCACTAACCAAAGCAAGGGTTTTATCATGAACAAAATGTCCCGCCAATCCTCCACTATGCTTCTCCTTGATGAGATTCTCCATCATAGAACTTCGTGGAATGCACAACTGACTCCCTCTGAATAGAATATCATCCTAGATGATGAAATCCAACTATTTCATCCTGTTTAGAGTAACAGGTTCTGTACAAGCTTTCCAAGCTTCACCAAAATCAGGATCCTCTGGATACAAATTCTTGAGTTCCTTGAACCCAACCACCTCAATCTACATCTCTGTCAACAATAGTTGCCTTCTGCTAAGAGCATCTGCAACCCTGTTAGACTTTCCACTTCTGTGTTTTAAAACAAATGTATAACTCTGCAAAAACTCAACCCATTTCAAATGCATCTGATTCAACTTTCCTTGACTATTCAAATATTGCAAAGCTTGATGATCAGTATACAAAACAAACTCCTTAGGAAGCAGATAATGTCTCCACTTCTTTAATGCCTGAACTATAGCATAAAATTCTTGATCATAGACAGAATATTTTTTCTTGGCATTATTTAAATTCTCACTGAAATAAGCAACAGGTTTACATTCTTGGCTCATAACAGCTTCTATTGCAGTACCACTAGCATCACAATCTACTTAGAACACCTTATTAAAATCTGGAAGTGCTAAAACAAGTTGTTCTGTAACTTTTTTGTTTCAACAATTGAAAACTCTTTTCTGCCCCATTAGTCCACGTAAACTCTTTTCTATCCCCTCTTATTGTTTCAGTCAAGGGTCCGTAAATACTGCTAAAATTTTTGATAAATTTTTTGTAAAAGCTAGCCAAACCATGAAAATATCTTGCCTCAGTAGCACTCCTTAGAGTAGGTCATTCAAGGATATCCTGTACCTTCTCTAGGTCCATTTTTAGACCTTCTGTTGAAATTACAAATCCTAAATACACTAATTCTTTCTTCACAAAATTGCACTCCTTCAAATTAATCAATAATTTCTCAGCTCTCAACTTCTCAAACACCATACGAATATGCATCATATGTTCCTCTAATGTCTTGCTAAAAATTAAAATATCATCTAGGTAAACAATGACAAACTTACCTAGAAATTATTTTAGAACCTCATTCATGAGCCGCATGAAAGTGCTCGGTGCATTGGTTAGTCCAAAAGGCATGACTAACCACTCATACAGTCCTTCCTTTGTCTTGAAGGTAGTCTTCCATTCATCTCCTTCTCTAATCTGAATCTAGTGATATCCACTCTTCAGATCTATCTTTGAGAAATACACAGCTCCACTCAAATAGTCCATAATATCATCCATTCATGGCAATGGAAACCTATACTTGATTATGATCTTGTTTATTGCTCTGGAATCTATACACATCCTCCACTCTCCATTCTTCTTTGGTGCTAATACCACTAGTACAGCACAGGGACTCAGACTCTCTCAAATCAACCCCTTCTGCAATAAATCATGTACTTGTCTGTTCAACTCTTCACTTTCTACTAGTGTCATTCTGTGTGCTGCCTTGTTTGGAAAACTGGTTCCTAGAATCAAATCCATCTAATGACTGATCTTCCTTACCGGTGGTAATCCATCTTGTACATTATCAGATATAATATCCTGAAACTCATTCAACAAATCTGCAACCTCTACAGGTACATCCTCTACTTCTTTTTTACCAACTTTTGGAATTAAAAAAAAACACACATGCTCATGCCTTATACCATTTAAGAATTTTCTTCCATCAACAAATGTTATTCTTGCATTACCACATACCTTTTCTTTGGTCTCCTTCAATGGCTTTAGCTTATGTCGCACTCCATCCTTTGTCAGGGAATAGGTATTCGCACGACCATCGTGTACATCACATCTATCAAATTGCCATGGTCTACCCAACAACATATGACATGCATCCATAGAGATGATATCACATAGTACCTCATCTTGGTACCCGCCGATCTTGAACTTTACCAAGCACTATTCACTGACCATGACCTTATGGTCATCCTGCATCTAGGCAATCTGATATGGATGTGGGTGTTTCTGTCTCTTGAGCTTCAACTTTGTCACCATCTCTTCTGACACCAAATTTTTAGTGCTTCCACTATCGATAATCACATCACAACATTTATCCTCACACTTGCATCTAGTGCGAAACAGGCTCCTCCTTTGTTCAGGTTCATTCTCACCACTCAGCAAGACTCTTCTATTAATTAGCATTTCTCCTCTTTCAGCATCTTCAAAATTTGATGATCTAGCATCTTTATCTACTTGTGTAACTCTGGCCTGGCCTTCATTTCTCCTATCTGTTCTACCTTGGCGCTGAGGACATTCAAATGCCCTATGACCTTCTTCTCCACAGTGAAAACATGTTCCATAGAAGCCTCCTCTTTCAGATCCTTGTTCTCTTCCTCTTCCTCTCTGATCTTTATTACTCTGATCCTGGAAACAATTAGAATTATTTCCTCTCTAATTCTGACTACTACTAGCCTCATCCTTCTTTTTTAGATCTTCATTTCAGCCACCATATGACCATCCCCCAGATCTTCCACCATGACCTCTTCCATTTTTTCTGCTCTCAAACTTCTTGTTCAACTTTTCCTCTATTTTTAGGGCAAACTGGTATGCCTCCTCAATACTGTTTATTCAAACTAGATTCAACTCCTCCTAAATGCTTGGCCTTAATTCATTAAGGTATCTGGCAACTTTCTCCTTATCAGCTTCTACATGGCCCATTCTAATGAGTAGTCGATAGAACTCCTTTGTATACTCCTGAACAGATCTTTCTGCTTGCTTCAAACTTTGCATTTTCTTTAGTAGGTCAAGCTTATAATCAATAGGAATGAACTATCACCTCAATTTATCCACCATCTGATCTCATCTTGTGATTTTATCCTTCCCTCTTCTATTTTGCTCCAATTGAATTTCTTACCATCAGATCTTCGCATGACCTTTCAATCTGGCCTTCGCAAATTTGACCCTATCCAAATCCTTAACATCTTCATACTCAAAATATTCCTCACATTCATTGATCCATTCGATCAATTCTTCTAGGTTAAGAT
The DNA here is from genome assembly GCA_027943335.1 of Chamaecyparis obtusa. NCBI lineage: Eukaryota > Viridiplantae > Streptophyta > Pinopsida > Cupressales > Cupressaceae > Chamaecyparis > Chamaecyparis obtusa. The sequence continues at coordinate 163,153 of BSBK01003220.1, read as the reverse complement.
TTCTAGAAAATGTAGGAACCTCAATCTTAGGTCGTTTCCCAATCTTAAAAATCACCCGAAAAAGTCTTTCTTCCTCCTGGTTCACAATTTCAGCTTCTCCTTCTTTATATTCTTCTTCGGCTTCATCCTCGCTTTCATCTCTGACATTAAGATTCATTCCTCTATGAATCTCTTCTTGCAATGCTCGCACTTTTCTATACAGCTCTCTAACCTCAGGTGTCATAGCACCAGCTCTTCCGCCACGTTCTCTTTGTGGAGGCATGTTTACGATGCGCGTTGAAACCCTAGCCACGTTCCTGGTGCAAACTGCCTCACAGTCGGTGATTTGTTTACACATTCAAGAAAACCTGCTCTAATACCACTTGATGAAGGGTGCTGCCCCTTAATACCACAAACACATAACAAAAATAGAGAAACAACAAAAATAATATGCAAGAACAGAAAATTGGCTTCTTATTGTCTCCACAAATGTTCAATTACAAACTTTTAGAATTACAATATGCAAAGCCACATGGGCATTCCCTTACAATATTCTGTAGGAGAAAACTTTGAATCAATACCCAGATCTACTACCCAGAACTTCCCTAGACAACACTACGGGCCTTCTTTATACAGGCAATTTCCACCGCCCGAGAAGGTTCTAAAAATTTAGCCCTTAGGGCCGACCAAACTTAGAATTATTTTATTTTATAATTTATTACATCAAAGTCAGCTCAAAATGAGTTTTGAAACCCAAACATAAATTTTGAAGAAAAATTATTTTTCGCCATTTCAGGTGACCCAACTTTCGAAGACCATAAGTCATCACCCGTTGACCTGATTGGCTATTATAACCCCATTCTGGAAATGCCACAAAGAGCTCTACAAGTTTGACCAGTGCAAAATGTTCGTCACCCAAATTTTCAATCTCATTCGAGGCTTCTAAAGCCTTCAAAACTGAGTTCGAAGTTTCTGTACCCTGCTGCCAATACTGAAAATCTTCAATATCTTCAAAACTAGACCTGATCTAGCCATGAAACTTTGCTGGCAGGCTGATATGACTGAGATGAACCTCCACATGTAAAATTAGAACATTTCGAGATCGTAAGACCAACTTACTAAAAATAGCAAGTTTCCATAAATAGCAACTCTACACAAGATAGCCCTTATTGAATACAAAAACAAAAATATTTTTGGGTGATGCAAGATTGCTCCTACACCCAAGATGCTCCTGCATCAGACACCCAGGGTAATTTGAGAAGTGACCTTGTCACGACTCAGGTGTGCAAAGAAAAACCAAAATGGTTAACCTCCTCCTTTGTTAGCCATGATGAATCTTCAATAGGTTGTCCTTTTCATTTGACCAAATACTCTTCATATGTCCTATTCCTTGTGCTTCTGCCAACACGACTGTCCAGTATGTCTTCAATCTCCTTGATATCTGAACTGGTTGCTGCAATACGCCACTGTGCTGCTGCAACCTCATCTTCAACACCTCCTTCATGATACTCTATCAAATTTGAAATGTTAAACACTAGTGAAATATTCAGCTCACTAGGCAATTCTACCTTATAAGGATTTCTTTAATCATGCTTCTTCAATATCTTACATGGTCCAAACTTCTTCATTTTCAGCTTGTTATATGTACCAACTGAAAATCGCTCCTTCCGCAAATGAACCATGACTTCATCGCCAACCTGAAATTGCCTATGCCTCCTTTTCTCATCTGTCTTAGCCTTATACTGTGCATTCATCTTGGTAACATACTTCCTCACCTCCTCATGGATGTTCTTCAAGTGTTCTGCAAAATCCTCAGCTTCAGCACTACTTATTTCTCTTTTATCTATCTTTCTCAATTCAGATGCATTTCTTGGACTACTTTCATATACAATCTGGAATGGTGATTTACCAGTGCTCCTATTGACAAAATTATTGTATATAAATTCTGCCTATGGTAAAATTAAATCCCATTCTGTTGGCTTATCTCTAACCAAACATCTTAGCAGATTTCCCAAACTTCTATTCACCACCTCTGTCTATCCATCAGTCTGTGGATGATGTGATGAACTGAAGTTCAAATCTATCTTCAACTTCTTCCACAATGTCCACCAAAAATATCCAACAAACGTAGTATCTCGATTTGAAACTATGGTCTTTGGCAAACCATGTAGTCTCACCACTTCTCTGAAAAATAATTCTGCTACATGAACAACATCATTAGTCTTCTTGCAGGGAATAAAATGTGTCATCTTTGAAAATCTATCCACCACCATAAAAACTAAATCATGTCCCCACTCTGTCCTCGGTAAACCAAGAACAAAGTCCATACTGATATCTTTCCAAAGCTTCTCTAGCACAGGTAATGGCTGATACAACCCTGTATTTTGCTTCATTCCTTTCGCCATCTGACATACTCTGCAACTCTGTACAAACATCTTCACATCTTGCTACAATTGTGGCCAATAATAATTTTTACTAACCAAAGCAAGGGTTTTATCATGACCACAATGTCCCACCAATCCTCCACTATGCTTCTCCTTGATTACATTCTCCCTCATAGAACTTCATGGCATGCACAACTGACTCCCTTTGAATAGCATATCATCCTGGATGATGAAATCTAACCATTTCATCCTGTCTAGAGTAACAAGTTCTGTACAAGCTTTCTAAGCTTCACTAAAATCAAGATCCTCTGGATACAAATTCTTGAGTTCCTTGAACCCAACCACTTCAATCTGCATCTCTGTCAACAATAGTTTCCTTCTGCTAAGAGCATCTGCAACCCTGTTAGACTTTCCACTTCTGTGTTTTAAAAAAAATGTATAACTCTGCAAAAACTCAACCCATTTCAATTGCCTCTGATTCAACTTTCCTTGACTATTCAAATATTGCAAAGCTTGATGATCAATATACAAAACAAACTCCTTAGGAAGAAAATAATGTCTCCACTTCTTTAATGCTTGAACTATAGTATAAAATTTCTGATCATAGATAGAATATTTTTTCTTGGCATCATTTAACTTCTCACTGAAATAAGCAACAGGTTTACCTTCTTGGCTCATAACAGATCTTATTGCAGTACCACTAGCATCACAATTTACTTGAAACACCTTATTAAAATCTAGAAGTGCTAAAATAGGTTTTTCTGTAACTTTTTTGTTTCAACAATTGAAAACTCTTTTATGCCCCATTAGTCCACGTAAACTCTTTTCTATCCCCTCTCATTGTTTCAGTCAAGGGTCCGCAGATACTGCTAAAATTTCTAATAAATTTTTTGTAAAAGCTAGCCAAACTATTAAAAGATCTTACCTTAGCTGAAATTACAAATCCCAAATACACTAACTCTTTCTTCACAAAATTGCACTTCTTCAAATTAATCAACAATTTCTCATCTCTCAACTTCTCAAACACCATACAAATATGCATCATATGTTCCTCTAATGTCTTGCTAAAAATCAAAATATCATGTAGGTAAACAATGACAAACTTACTCAGAAATTCTTTCAGAACCTCATTCATGAGCCGCATGAAAGTGCTCAGTGCATTGGTTAGCCCAAAATGCATGACTAACCACTCATACATTCATTCCTTTGTCTTGAAGGTAGTCTTCCATTCATCTCCTTCTCTAATCCGAATCTGGTGATATCCACTCTTCAGATCTATCTTTGAAAAATACACAGCTCCACTCAAACAGTCCATAATATCATCCATTCGTGGCAATGGAAACCTCTACTTGATTTTGATCTTATTTATTGCTCTAGAATCTGTACACATCCTCCACTCTCCATTCTTCTTTGGTGCTAATATCACTGGTACAGCACAAGGACTCAGACTCTCTTGAATCAACCCCTTCTGCAATAACTTGTGTACTTGTCTATTCAACTCTTCACTTTCTGCTAGTGTCATTCTGTGTGCTGCCTTGTTTCGCAAAATGGCTCCTAGAATCAAATCCATCTGATGAATGATCTTCCTTACTGGTGGTAATCCATCAGGTACATTATCAGATACAATATCTTGAAACTCATTCAACAAATCTGCAACCTTTACAGGTACATCCTCTACTTCTTCTTTACCAACTTTTGAAATTAAAGCAAAACACACATGCTCATGCCTCATACCATCTAGAAATTTTCTTCCATCAACAAATGTTATTCTTGTATTACCAAATACTTTTTTTTCGGTCTCCTTCAATGGCTTTAGCTTATGTCACACTCCATCCTTTGTTAGGGAATAGGTATTTGCACGACAATCATGTATAGCACATCCGTCAAACTGCCATGGTCTACCCAACAACATATGACATGCATCCATAGAGATGATATCACATAGTACCTCATCTTGGTACCCGCTGATTTAGAACTTTACCAGGCACTGTTCACTGACCATGACCTTGTGGTCATCCTGTACCTAGGCAATTCGATATGGATGTGGGTGTTTCTGTCTCTTGAGCTTCAACTTTGTCACCATCTCTTCTGACACCAAATTTTTAGTGCTTTCACTATCGATAATCACATGACAACATTTATCCTCACACTTGCATCTAGTGCGAAACAGGCTCCTCCTTTGTTCAGGTTCATTCTCACCACTCAGCAAGACTCTTCTGTTAATTAGCATTTCTCCTCATTCAGCATCTTCAAAATTTGATGATCTAGCATCTTCATCTACTTGTGCAACTCTGGCCTGGCCTTCATTTCTCCTGTCTATTCTGCCTTGGCCCTAAGGACATTCAAATACCCTATGACCTTCTTCTCCATAGTGAAAACATGTTCTACAGAAGCCTCCTCTTCCAGATCCTTGTCCTCTTCCTCTTCCTCTAACATGATTGGAATTATTTTCTCTCTGATTCTGACTGCTACTGGCCTCATCTTTATTTTTCGGATATTCATTTCGGCCACTATATGACCGTCCACCAAATCTTCCACCATGACCTCTTCCATTTTGTCTGCTCTCAAACTTCTTGTTCAGCTTTTCCTCTACTTTTAGGGCAAACTGGTATGCCTCCTCAATACTGTTCATTCGAACCAGATTCAACTCCTCCTGAATGCTTGGCCTTAACCCATTAAGGCATCGAGCAAATTTCTCCTTATCAGCTTCTGCATGGCCCATTCTGATGAGGAGTTGATAGAACTCCTCTGTATACTCCTGAACAGATCTTCCTGCTTGCTTCAAACTTTGCATTTTCTTTAGTAGGTCAAGCTCATAATCAATAGGAATGAATTGTCACCTCAATTTATCCACCATCCGATCCCATCTTGTGATTTTATCCTTCCCTCTTCTATTTCACTCCAATTGAATTTCTTGCCACCAGATCTTCGCATGACCTTTTAATCTAGCCTTCGCAAATTTGACCTTATCAGGATCCTCAACATTTTCATACTCAAAATATTCCTCACATTCGTTGATCCAGTCAATCAATTCCTCTGGGTTAAGATTTTCAGAAAATGTAGGAACCTCAATCTTAGGTCTTTTCCCAATCTTGAAAATCGTCCAAAAAAGTTTTTCTTCCTCCTGGTTCACAATTTCAGCTTCTCCTTCTTGATATTCTTCCTCGGCTTCATCCTCGCTTTCATCTCTGACATTAAGATTCATTATTCTACGAATCTCTTCTTGCAATGCTCGCACTTGTCTCTACATCTTTCTAACATCAGGTGTCACAGCACCAGCTCTTCCACCACGTTCTCTTCGTGGAGGCATTTTTGCGATGTGCATTGAAACCCTAACCACGGTCCTAATGCAAATTGCCTCACAGTCAGCGATCTGTTTACACACTCAAGAAAACCTGATCTGATACCACTTGATGAAGGGTGCTCCCCTTAATACTACAAACACATAATAGAAATAGAGAAACAACAACAATAATATGCAAGAATAGAAAATTGGCTTCTTATTGTCTCCACAAATGTGGAATTACAAACTTTCATAATTACAATATGCAAAGACACATGGGCATTCCCTTACAATATTCTGTAGGAGAAAGCCTTGAATCAATACCCAGATCTACTACCCAGAACTGCCCTAGACAACACTACGGGCCTTCTTTATACAAGCAATTTCCACCGCCCAAGAAGGTTCTAGAAATTTAGCCCTTAGGGCCGACCAAATTTAGAATTATTTTATTTTACAATTTATTACATCAAAGTTGGCTCAAAATGAGTTTTGAAACCCAAACAGAAAGTTTGAAGAAAAATTATTTTCTGCCATTTCAGGTGACCCAACTTTCGAAGACCATAAGTCATCACCAGTTGACCTGATTGGCTATTATAACCCCATTCTGGAAATGCCACAAAGTGCTCTACAAGTTTGACCCACACAAAGCACCCATCACCTATATTTTCAACCTCATCTGAGGCCTCTAAAGCCTTCAAAACTAAGTTCAAAGTTTCTGTACCCTGCTGCCAATACTGAAAATCTTCAATATCTTCAAAACTAGACCTGATCTAGCCATGAAACTTCACTAGTAGACTGATATGACTGAGATGAACCTCCACATGTAAAATTAGAACATTTCAAGATCGTAAGACCAACTTACTAAAAATAGCAAGTTTCCATAAATAGTAACTCTGCACAAGATGGCCCTTATTGAATACAAAAATAGAAATATTTTTGCGTGATGCAAGATTGCTCTTACACCCAGGATGCTCCTGCATTAGGTGGTCTCCTTCATTCATGGCAATTCGAGCTAGCTGGGATCTAGCTGAGATTTTAGGTGGACCAACTCTTTCAAGTGGTTCCCTTGACTTTTTCTGACTATTCCTCTGGCTAAAAAGGAGAATGAAGAAGAAGAGAGCACCGAGGAAGGATGGTCCCTTCCAGACCTCGATCCTCACCCAATTGATGTATGGGAAAAGAAGAATGAGTATAACCCACCACCTTCTATGGGCATTGCATTAGCCATTTAGCAGCTTGTTTTTGTGTTTACGCCTCTAGGTTACACCCATGTTCCTATTTTTAACTGGCTTTCCTAGCATTGCCCATATGATTTTCGTGGAGTGATTTCATATCTTCCAACTCTTTTTTTGAATAATATTTTTGTGCTTGACTAAATTTTAATGAAAATGATCCATTCATAGAAAAGAAATTAAGGAAAACTACTTTAGAAAGTAAATATGTTAATCATTTAATAACTCTTTTATATCATACTAATAAAAACAACTATCTAAATGAAAATAAAATTGATGTAAATAAATAAATGAAATTTATGGTACACGGAGTTTTAGATTTTTTAAGGAATTTGAACAATTGGTGACTGTGGATGAAAGTGAAAAAAGATGGAACGAAATAAGACGGGGGCCCACCCAAGCATAATAACTTTTCTCGTGGATGGTATATACAGCAAAACTATGGGCGAAAATGACTAATATTAGTAACGTATTGTTATCAAACATGGTTATATACCATATCAATGAAATTCTTACTACCTAATCTAATATTATTACCTTCCAATATACTTCAAATATACAAACAAAGGATTGAGTGTCACTTTTCATGAAGAAAACGTTTATTTGGTTCCCCTCGAATGACAATGAGTTATACCAGCTTAGAATTGCCTTATTTCAAAATCCTAGTTATGATTTCATGTAATGCATACATTTACTTTTATGAACATTATATTATCTGATAGAAACTATCTATGTTTTGCTCTAATTAAATTCAGATGCCAGTCCTAATAAATTCTATCACTAAGTGGAAGTGTTATCAAGACAGAATTCGGAGAGGTGATGATATGCAGCTTGCAATAGATTTTATTTAAATTTTCTGACATTAAAGGAGATATTTAACCATTGGAGAATCTATTGATTAATGTGATTGATTTTAGAGATATATCAGAGGATGATGACTGATTCTTACTTTTCTTGATTGCTGGTTCTCTCATGTTGTCAGTGAAACTTATTCTAGATTTGCTGCACTGTGAATCTGTGATGATCAATTATAGGAAAGTCTCATATTCTTTATTTTCTTCTAAAACATCCTGAGATCATACCAAATGGTTTTAATTGCCTGAGCTCTTGGAACAGTAAAGTTCTATGTACCCAACAAAATTGTATGCCCGCATTGTTTAGGACCATGTTAGATGTCTAGCCTGTATTGAGGACCACATGATGTAGATGAGTTCTCTCTAAGAACCGTGTTAAATTACCAAAGGAAATCTATGTATAAACAATTGGAGAATGTATTGATTCATGTGATCAATTTTAGAGATATATCAGAAGATAATGACTGATTCTTACTATTTTTTAAATTCATCAGTCGGTTATAATTTTTTAATTGGCTGCATATTCGGTGATTCTGTCATTGTTGTCAGTGAAGCTTTTCCTCCATTTTCTCCATCACTAATCTATGATGATTGTTTGTACCAATTTTTCATATTGTTCACATTCTTCTAAAACATCCTGAGATCATTCCAAATGGTTTTAGCTGCCTGAGCTCTTGGAACAGTAGAATTCGGTGCACCCAACAAAATTGTATGTCCACTTAGTTAAGGACCATGTTTGATGGCTAGACTGTATTGAGGACCCCATGATGTAGATGAATTCTTTCTGAAAATTATGTTTAAATTGTAATCAAATTGTTTCTGAATTTGATCGCATGCTATTTTTTGTATCAATGTTTAGGATCACATTCTGTGATTTATGATTCTAACATTCTGATAATAGATTACAGAATGTGATTTAAAACATTGATAAAAAATGACGCACGATCAAATTCAGAAACAAATTGATTACATTTGCATGTATTGTAGAAACTTAATATGTATAACATGTTTAAATTATCAAAGGAAATCTCTGTATGAACCATTAGAGAATCTATTCATTAATGTGATTGATTTTAGAGATATATTAGAGGATATTTTTTTTATTTTTTTTATATTCATCACTCGGTCGTATTTTTTTAATTGGCTGCATATTCGCTGGTTCTCTCATTGTTGTCAGTGAAGTTTTTCCTCCATTTTTTCCAAGACTAATCTATGATGATCATTTGTAGCAATTTTTCATATTCTTTACATTCTTCTAAAACATCCTGAGATCATACCAAATGCTTTTAGTTGTCTGAGCTCTTGGAGTAGTAGAACTCAGTGCAACCAACAAACATGTATGTCCACTTAGTTTAGGACCATGTTTGATGTCAAGCCTATATTGAGGATCACATGATGTAGATGAATTCATTTTGAAAATCATGTTTAAATTGTAATTAAATTGTTTTTGGATTCGATCGCATATTATTTTTGTATCAGCGTTTCAGATCACATTCCATGATCTATAATTCTAACATCCTGATGATAAATTACATAGTGTGATCTGAAACATTGAAGAAAAAATAACACACAATCAAATCCAAAAATAAATTGATTACATTTGCATGCATTTTAAAAACTTAATGTCTATGACATGTTTAAATTATCAAACGAAACATCTTTATAAAGCTTTGGAGAATCTATTAATTAATGTGATTGATTTTAGAGATATATCAGAGGATATTGACTGATTCTTACTTTTTTTTTAAATCATCAGTCATTTGTACTTTTTGAATAGGCTATATATTCTCTAGTTCTCTCATAGTTGTCAATAAAGTTTTCTTTACATTTTATCCATCACCAATCTATGATGATCATTTGTACGAATTTCTCATATTCTTTATTTTCTTCTAAAATATCCTGAGATCATACCAAATGGTTTTAGTTGCTTGAGCTCTTGGAACAGTAAAATCTGGTGTACCCAACAAAAAAATATGTCCACATAGTTTAGGACCATGTTTGATGTCTAGCCTGTACTGAGGACCACATGATGTTGATGAATTCTTTCTGAAAAGCATGTTTAAAATAGCAAGATTCATTTCTTCTTCTTAAAGCTTTCATTGCATTCTATCACAGGAGGATCGTGAGGAGTGATTAAACTCTAACCTTTGATGATGGGTAGAGAAGGGACCAGTTCTGGTGCAGAAAGGAAGGGAAGAAAGCATCCAACATATATAGGCGTAAGAAAAAGGAAGTGGGGAATGTGGGTGTCAGAGATCAGAGTTCCAAATAAAAACAAGAGAATATGGCTGGGCTCATTCCCCAAACCAGAGATGGCAGCTCGGGCGCATGATGCAGCTGCTTTGGCTTTCAGAGGGGACTCTGCCAAATTAAATTTCCCTGAATTCCTTCACTCCCTTCCTCACTCCCCATCATTATCTGTGAGAGACATACAGGCCACTACCTCGCAAGCTGCTTATTCACAACCACAAGAATAGCAATCCCAGCTGACATCAACCAACAGCCACAATGACTGCATGGATCAGATTCAAGAGGTTTTTCAATAGAAGCCATCCTATGAAGGTGAATTTATTAATATTGAAATAATTCACAATATTGAGATGGCCAAGTGGTTAGATTTGCAAGGTTTGCTGATGGACATTGAAGATGGTATGCATATTGATTCCTCTATCTTGAATCGGAATGAACCGATTGCGGAGGAACAAGAAGAGTTGTTCATCTCGATATGGGATTGAAATTGAGCGAATGCATGATGTCTATGTAATGATAAATAATGTAATCCTTACACTGTGTGTAATTTGAAGTGGAAATTACGCAACTATGGATTTAGGAGCTACATATGAGATACGCATATGTGGCAACTACAGCCAATAAAAAAGGGGAAATATTAAAGATCCTTGGTTGGCCCAATTATAGTGTGT
>BSBK01003220.1:92500-147500 GCA_027943335.1 Chamaecyparis obtusa | reverse complement strand
GTAGAAGTGATTAGTTTGAATAGAAGTAAGAAGTTTCTTGCATATTTCTCCAGCTCTTGTGTCTACCCTATTTTGGGGATTTCTAATTTCTTCATTTCTGAAACATAGCATCATTTTGTGCATTTCTAGAATTTAGTATTTCTCTAAATTCTTTACAACTATGATACATTGGTTGCCAAAAATGAACTCCAGATGTCTACGTTATGATCATTTGAGGAAAGTATCACCTATTAGGGCTAAAAAGGAAAATAAAAAATTCACCCCTCTTAAGTATCTGAAGGTAGATATTTTGTCACCATGTGACTATCAGCTCAAAATGTAAAAAAAAAAGGCCCCAAAAATAGTTGATTGAATTACTAGATCTAGTTGTAGCTCTACATGCCACCCCTCTATTCTCATAACAAAGCTTTGTGTATGCCACCCCTATTCTCATAAAAAATCTTATACCATCCATGATAAATAATTGAATTTGCATGCCACCCCCTATTCTCATAACAAAGCTTTGTGTATGTCACACCTATTCTCATAACAAAGCTTATACCATCCATGACAAACAATTGAACTTGATGTGAACAATCCAAAGCTTACACCATCCATGGTAAATAATTGAACTTGATGTCAACAATCCAAGACAAGCCATCATTTATCATTCCACAAGCCCAAGTTTCCACAGGCTCACAAGATTACACTCTGATAGTCATGCTCATATAAATAGAGCCAAAGATAACTTCCCACTATTGATATGGGACAAACCTCCCAAAAGGCCAATACTCAATTGCCAAAATGTGGCAGTGAAGATGACTTCATTGTAAACTGGTGGAGCAAGACCTCCTTCCCTCAAGTCTGCAAGGATTCGATCTAGCTTGAAGAGAAAAGCAACCAAGTGATAAGAACTTGCCAAAGAAAATTCTGCCAATAAGCACAATCTAAAAAGTGTGGAAGAGACCACCTTAAGCACACGGTCGATTAACAAGAAGGCTTGGCCTTAAGTTCTTAATGACCTCCAACTAACAGACTATGAACAGAATCTACAAAATCTATAATGTGAGAGCATTGCGTTCACAGGAAAGCTCATAATTAGTGTTAGGACATGTGGAAAACAAAACAAAAGCCACTAAACGCATCAGCTAATTTTCAATGAATAGATATTTGGGTTCGCATGGGCCACTATTTATTTCATTTCATCGTAAAAGGCTTTGAAGCATGTGGTGAAATAGCTGACAAAGTGCTTTAAGTGAATGCAATCGATTTGATCTGCAAACTCAAGTCTATGGTCGGTGGTCAACTTGAGCAAATTCATGCCAAAGTATATCTTTAGAACATTGAAAATGATTCCATCAACTCTCAAGAAATTGAAGAAACCGCTACCATGAGATTGAAGAAACCGCTGCCAAGAAAGTTGATCTCTCCCCCCAAAAAAATGTGTACGTTTACACAGCCACCATGTTTGCCTTTATACACCGACATATCAACTTCAGATCAAGGATGAGATAAGCTCGAGCCAATAAATAATGAGAGTGATGCAGGAGCATCCTGGGTGTAAGAGCAATCTTGCATCACCCAAAAAAAAATATTTCTATTTTTATATTCAATAAAAGCTATTTTGTGCAGAGCTGTTATTTATGGAAAGTTACTATATTTGGTAATTTTTTTATGTTATCAGAATGATCTGATTTCTTTCTTGGAAGTTCATTTTGGTCATATAAGTCTACCAGTAAAGTTTCATTGCCAGATCAAGTGTATATTGAAAGATATTGAAAATTTTCGGTATTGGCAGCAGGGTACAGAAACTTTAAACTTAGTTTTGAAGGCTTTAGAGGCCCCATATGAGGTTAAAAATTTGGGTGATGAGCACTTATGCTGGTCAATCCTGTAGAGCGCTTTGTGGTGTTTCCAAAATGGGGTTATAATAGCCGATCGGGTCAACTGGTGATGACTTATGGTCTTCAGAAGTTGGGCCACCTGAAATGGCAGAAAATAATTTTCTTCAAAATTTCTGTTTGGGTTTCAAAGGTTATCTTGAGCTGACTATGATGTAATAAAATATAAAATAAAATAATTCTAATTTTGGTCGGCCTTATTGGCTAAAATTTTGGGTAGTAGATCTAGGTAATAGTTCGAGGCTTTGTCCTACAGAATATTGTAAGGGAATGCCCATGTGGCTTTGCATATTGTAATTCTGAAAGTTTGTAATTCCACATTTGTGGAGATAATAAGAATCCAATTTTTTATTCTTGCATATTCTTGTTGTTGTTTCTCTATTTCTGTTATGTGTTTGTGGTATTAAGGGGAGCACCCTTCATCAAGTGGTATCAGAGCAAGAGTTCTTGAGTGTGTAAATAGATCACTGACTGTGAGGCAGTTTGCACCAGGACCGTGGTTAGGGTTTCAGCGTGCATCACAAAAATGCCTCCACGAAGGGAACGTGGTGGAAGACCTAGTGTTGTAACACCTGAGGTTAGGGCACTGCAGAGACAAGTGTGAGCATTGCAAGAAGAGATTCATAGAGGAATGAATCTTAATGTCAGAGATGAAAGCGAGGATGAAGCTGAAGAAGAATATCAAGAAGGAGAAGTTGAAATTGTGAACCAAGAGGAAGAATGACTTTTTCAGGCCATTTCTAAGATTGGAAAAAGATCTAAGATTGAGGTTCCTACATTTTCTGAAAATCTTAACCCCAAAGAATTGATCGACTGGATCAACGAATGTGAGAAATATTTTGAGTATGAAGATGTTGAGGATCCTGATAGGGTCAAATTTACAAAGGTCAGACTGAAAGGTCATGTGAAGATATGGTGGTAGGAGATTCAGTTGGAGTGAAATAGAAAGGGAAAGGAGAAAATCATGAGATGGGATTGGATGGTGGATAAATTGAAGCGACAGGTCATTCCTGTTGATTATGAGCTTGACCTACTAAAGAAAATGTAGAGTTTGAAGCAAGCAGGAAGATCTGTTCAGGAGTATACAAAGGAGTTCTATCGACTTCTCATCAGAATAGGCCATGCAGAAGCTGATAAGAAGAAAGTTGCCCAATACTTTAATGGGTTAAGGCCAAGCATTCAGGAGGAGCTAAATCTGGTTCGAATGAACAATATTGAAGAGGCATACCAATTTTCCCTAAAAGTAGAGGAAAAGTTGAACAAGAAGTTTGAGAGCAGATAAAATGGAAGAGGTCACGGTGGATGATCTGGTGGATGATCATATGGTGGCCGAAATGAAGATCTGAAAAAGAAGGATGAAGCCAGTAGCAGTCAGAATCAACGAGGAGATAATTCCAATCGCTTTCAGGATCAGAATAATAGAGATCAGAGAGGAACAGGAAGAGGACAAGGATCTGAAAGAGGTGGCTTTCGTGGAACATGTTTTCATTGTGGAGAAGAAGGTCATAGGGCATTTGAATGTCCTCAGCATCAAGGCAGAACAGATAGGAGAAATGAAGGCCAGGCTAGAGTTGCACATGTAGATGAAGATGTCAGATCATCAAATTCTGAAGATGCAAAAAGAGGAGAAACATTGATTAATAGAAGAGTCCTGTTGAGTGGTGAGAATAAACCTGAGCAAAAGAGGAGCCTATTTCACACCAGGTGCAAGTGTGAAGGTAAATGTTGTGATGTGATTATTGATAGTGGAAGCACTGACAATTTGGTGTCAGAAGAGATGGTGACAAAGTTGAAGCTCAATAGACAGAAACACCCACATCCATATCGGATTGCCTGGGTACAGGATGACCACAGGGTCATGGTCAATGAACAATGCCTGGTGAAGTTCAAGATTGGGGAATACCAAGATGAGGTATTGTGTGATATCATATCTATGGATGCATGTCATATATTGTTAGGTAGACCATGGTAGTTTCACAGATGTGTTGTACATGATGGTTGTGCAAATACCTATTCCCTGACAAAGGATGGAGTGCGAAATAAGCTAAAACCATTGAAGGAGACCGAAGAAAAGGTATGTCGTAATGCAAGGATAACATTTGTTGATAGAAGAAATTTTTTAGATGGTATGAGGCATGAGTATGTATATTTTTCTTTAATTCCAAAAGCTGGTAAAGAGGAAGTAGAAGATGTTCCTGTAGAAGTTGCTGATTTCTTGAATGAGTTTCAGGATATTATATCCGATAACGTGTCTGACGGATTACCACCAGTCAGGAAGATCAGTCATCAGATGGACTTGATCCCAGCAGTGAGTTTGCCGAATAAGGCAGCACACAAAATGACACCTGCAGAAAGTGAGGAGTTGAACAGACAAGTACATGAACTGTTACAGAAAGGATTAATCCATGAGAATCTGAGTCCCTATGCTATACCAGCAGTATTAGCACCAAAGAAGAATGGAGAATGGAGGATGTGTATAGATTCTAGGGCAATAAAATGGATCACAATCAAGTATAAGTTTCTATTGCCATGAATGGATGATCTTATGGACTATTTGAGTGGAGCTGTGTATTTCTCAAAGATAGACCTAAAGAGTGGATATCATCAGATTCAGATCAGAGAAGGAGATGAATGGAAGACTGCCTTCAAGATAAAGGAAGGACTATATGAGTGGTTAGTCATGCCTTTTGGGCTAACCAATGCACCGATACTTTCATACGGCTCATGAATGAGGTTCTGAAAGAATTTCTAGGTATGTTTGTCATTGTTTACCTAGATGATATTTTGATCTTTAGTAAGACATTGGATGAGCATATGATGCATACTCGTATGGTATTTGAGAAGTTGAGAGAAGAAATTTTTTTGATTAATTTGAAGAAGTGCAGTTTTGTGAAGAAAGAGTTGGTGTATTTGGGGTTTGTAGTTTCAGGAGAAGGTCTAAAAATGGACCCAGAGAAGGTACAGGCTATCTTTGAATGGCCTACTACAAGGAGTGCTACTGAGGTAAGATCTTTTCATGGTCTAGCTAGCTTTTATAGAAAATTTATCAGAAATTTTAGCAGTATTTGTGGACCCTTGATTGAAATAATTAGAGGGGATATAAAAGAGTTTAAATGGACTAATGGGGTAGAAAAGAGTTTTCAATTGTTGAAACAAAAAGTTATAGAACAACCTATTTTAGCACTTCCAGATTTTAATAAGGTGTTTCAAGTAGATTGTGATGCTTGTGGTACTACAATAGGAGCTGTTATGAGCCAAGAAGGTAAACCTGTTGCTTATTTCAGTGAGAAGTTAAATGATGCCAAGAGGAAATATTCTATTTATGATCAAGAATTTTATGCTATAGTTTAGGCATTAAAGAAGTGGAGACATTCTCTAATTCCTAAGCAGTTTGTTTTGTATATTGATCATCAAGCTTTGCAATATCTGAATAGTCAAGGAAAATTGAATCAAATGCATTTGAAATAGGTTGAGTTTTTGTAGAGTTATACATTTGTTTTGAAACACAAGAGTGGAAAGTCTAATAGGGTTGCAGATGCTCTTAGCAGAAGGCAACTATTACTAACAAAAATGCAGGTTGAAGTGGTTGGGTTCAAGGAACTCAAGAATTTATATCCAGAAGATCCTGATTTTGGTGAAGCTTGGAAAGCTTGTATAGAACCTGTTACTCTAGACAAGATGAAATAGTTGGATTTAATCATCCAGAATGATATGCTATTCAGAGGGAGTCAGTTGTGTATTCCATGAAGTTCTATGAGGGAGAATCTCATCAAGGAGAAGCATAGCGGAGGATTGACTGCACATTTTGGTCGTGATAAAACCCTTGGTTTGGTTAGTGAGAATTATTATTGGCCACAGTTGTAGCAAGATATGAAGAAGTTTGTGCAGAGTTGCAGAGTATGTCAGATGGCGAAAGGAGTGAAGTAGAATACAGAGTTGTATCAGCCATTGCCTATACCAGAGAAGCCTTGGGAGGATATCAGTATGGACTTTGTTCTTGGTTTACCGGGGACACATTGGGGACATGATTCAATTTTTGTAGTAGTTGACAGATTTTTGAAGATGACACATTTCATTCCCTGCAAGAAGACTATTGATGTTGTTCATGTAGCAAAATTGTTTTTTAGAGAAGTTGTGAGACTAAATGGTTTACCAAAGACCATAGTTTCAGATTGAGATACTAAGTTTGTTGGATATTTTTGGCGGACATTATGGAAAAAGTTGAAGATAGATTTGAAGTTTAGTTTATCACATCATCCACATACTAATGGACAAATAGAGGTGGTGAATAAAAGTTTGGGAAATCTGCTGAGATGTTTGGTTGGGGATAAGCCAACAGGATGGGATTTGATTTTACCACAGATAGAATTTACATACAATAATTCGGTCAATAGGAGCACTAGTAAATCACCATTTCAGATTATATATGGAAGTAGTCCAAAAAATGCATCTGAATTGAGAAAGATAGATAAAAGAGAAATAAGTAGTGCTGAAGCTAAGGATTTTGCAGAATATTTGAAGAACATCCATGAGGAGGTGAGGAAGCATATTACCAAGATGAATGCATAGTATAAGGCTAAGACAGATGAGAAAAGGAGGCATAAGGAATTTCAGGTTGGGGATAAAGTCATGGTTCATTTGCGGAAGGAGCAATTTCCAGTTGGTACATATAACAAGCTAAAAATGAAAAAGTTTGGACCATGTAAGATATTGAAGAAGCATGATTCAGGAAATGCATATGAGGTAGAATTGCCTAGTGAGCTGAATATTTCACCAGTGGTTAACATTTCAGATTTGACAGAGTATCATGAAGGAGGTGTTGAAGATGAGGTTGCAGCAGCACAGTGGAATATTCCAGCAACTAGGTCAGATATCAAGGAGATTGAAGACATACTGGACAGTCGTGTTGGCAGAAGCACAAGGAATAGGACATATGAAGAGTATTTGGTCAAATGGAAAGGAAAACCTATAGAAGATTCATCATGGCTAACAAAGGAGGAGGTTAACTGTCTTAGTTTTCCTCTGCACACCTGAGTCATGACAGGGTCACTTCTCAAATTACCCTGGGTGTCTGATGCAGGAGCATCCTGGGTGTAAGAGCAATCTTGTATCACCCAAAAAAAAAAATTTCTATTTTTATATTCAATAAGGGCTATTTTGTGTAGAGCTGCTATTTATGGAAAGTTACTATATTTGGTAATTTTTGTATGTGCTCAAAATGATCTGATTTCTTTCTTGGAGGTTCATTTTGGTCATATAAGTCTGCCAGTAAAGTTTCATTGCCAGAACAAGTGTATATTGGAAGATATTGAAGATTTTCAGTATTGGCAGCAGGGTACAAAAACTTTGAACTCAATTTTGAAGGCTTTAGAGGCCCCGGATGAGGTTGAAAATTTCGGTGACAAGTGCTTGCACCGGTCAAGCTTGTAGAGCGCTTCGTGGCATTTATGAAATGGGGTTATAATAGCCGATCAGGTCAACTGGTGATGACTTATGATTTTTGAAAGTTAGTCCACCTAAAATGGCAGAAAATAATTTTCTTCAAAATTTCTATTTGGGTTTCAAAGGTTATCTTGAGCCGACTATGATGTAATAAAATGTAAAATAAAATAATTCTAAGTTTGGTCGGCCTTATTGGCTAAAATTCTGGAACCTTCCCAGGTGGTGGAAATTGCCTATATAAGGAAGGTTGTATTATTGTCTTAGGCAGTTCAGAATAGTTCTGGGTAGTAGATCTGGGTAATAGTTCGAGGCTTTGTCCTATAGAATATTGTAAGGGAATGCCCATGTGGCTTTGCATATTATAATTTTGAAAGTTTGTCATTCCACATTTGTGGAGATAATAAGAAGCCAATTTTCTATTCTCACATATTCTTGTTGTTGTTTCTCTATTTTTGTTATGTGTTTGTGGTATTAAGAGGAGCACCCTTCATCAAGTGGTATCAGAGTAGGAGTTCTTGAGTGTGTAAACAGATCGCCGACTGTGAGGGAGTTTGCACCAAGACCGTGGTTAGGGTTTCAGTGCGCATCACAAAAATGCCTCCACGAAAGGTACATGGCGGAAGAGCTGGTGTTGTAACACCTGAGGTTAGGGCACTGCAGAGACAAGTGTGAGCATTCCAAGAATAGATTTGTAGAGGAATGAATCTTAATGTCAGAGATGAAAGCGAGGATGAAGCTGAAGAATAATATCAAGAACGAGAAGTCAAAATTGTGAAGTAGGAGGAAGAAAGACTTTTTCGAGCCATATCTAAGATTGGAAAAAGACCTAAGATTGAAGTTCTTAAATTTTCTGGAAATCTTATCCCCAAAGAATTGATCGACTAGATCAACGAATGTGAGGAATATTTTGAGTATGAAGATGTTGAGGATCCTAATAGGGTCAAATTTGAGAAAGCCAGACTGAAAGGTCATGCGAAGATATGGTGGCAAGAGATTCAGTTGGAGCGAAATAGAAATGGAAAGGAGAAAATCATAAGATGATCGGATGGTGGATAAATTGAAGTGACAGTTCATTCCTATTGATTATAAGCTTGACCTACTGAAGAAAATGTAGAGTTTGAAACAAGTAGGAAGATCTATTCAGGAGTATACAGAGGAGTTCTATCGACTTCTCATCAGAACAGGCCATGCAGAAGCTGATAAGGAGAAAGTTGCCTGATACCTTAATGGGTTAAGGCCAAGCATTCAGGAGGAGCTGAATCTGGTTCGAATGAATAGTATTGAAGAGGCATACCAGTTTGCCCTAAATGGAAAGCAAAAGTTGAACAAGAAGTTTGAGAGAAGACAAAATGGAAGAGGTCGCGGTGGACGATCTGGTGGACGATCATATGGTGGCCGAAATGAAGATCCAAAAAATAATGATGAGGCCAGTAGCAGTTAGAATCAGTGAGGAAATAATTTCGATCACTTCTAGGATCAGAATAATAGAGATCAGAGAGGAAGAGGAAGAGGACAAGGATCTGGAAGAGGTGGCTTCCGTAGAACATATTTTCACTGTGGAGAAGAAGGTCATAGGGCATTTGAATGTCCTCAGCATCAAGGCAATACAGATAGGAGAAATGAAGGCCAGTTCAGAGTTGCACATGTAGATGAAGATGCCAGATCATCAAATTCTGAAGATGCTGAAAGAGGAGAAACGTTGATTAACAGAACAGTCCTGTTGAGTATTTGAGGTTTGTAGTTTTAGGAGAAGGTATAAAAATGAACCCAGAGAAGGTATAGGCTAATTTTGAATGGCCTACGCCAACGAGTGCTACTAAGGTAAGATTTTTTCATGATCTAGCTAGCTTTTACAAAAAGTTTATCAGAAATTTTAGCAGTATTTGTGGACCTTTGACTGAAACAATGAAAGGGGATAGAAAAGAGTTTAAGTGGACTAATGGGGCAGACAAAAGTTTTCAATTGTTGAAACAAAAAGTTACAAAACAACCTATTTTAGCACTTATAGATTTTAATAAGGTGTTTCAAGTAGATTGTGATGCTAGTGGTACTGCAATAGGAGCTGTTATGAGCCAAGAAGGTTAACCTGTTACTTATTTCTGTGAGAAGTTAAATGATGCCAAGAGAAAATATTCTGTTTATGATCAGAAATTTTATGCTATAGTTTAGGCATTAAAGAAGTGGAGACATTATCTACTTCCTAAAGAGTTTGTTTTGTATACTGATCATCAAGCTTTGCAATATTTGAATAGTCAAGGAAAATTGAATCAAAGGCATTTGAAATGGGTTGAGTTTTTGCAGAGTTATACATTTATTTTGAAACACAAGGAACTCAAGAATTTGTATCCAAAGGATCCTAATTTTGGTGAAGCTTGGAAAGCTTGTACATAACCTGTTACTCTAGACAGGATGAAATGGTTGGATTTCATCATCCAGAATGATATGCTATTCAGAGGGAGTTAGTTGTGCATTCCATGAAGTTCTATGAGGGAGAATCTCATCAAGGAGAAGCATAGCAGAGGATTCACTGGACATTTTGGTCATGATAAAACCCTTGGTTTGGTTAGTGAGAATTATTATTGACCATAGTTGCAGCAAGATGTGAAGAAGTTTGTAGAGAGTTGCAGAGTATGTCAGATGGCGAAAGGAGTGAAGCAGAATTTAAGGTTGTATCAGCCATTGCCTATACCAGAGAAGCCTTGGGAGAATATCGGTATAGAGTTTGATCTTGGTTTTCCGAGGACACAGCGGGGACTTGATTCAATTTTTGTAATAGTTGACAGATTTTTAAAAATGGCACATTTCATTCCCTGCAAGAAGACTAATGATGATGTTTATGTAGCAAAATTGTTTTTCAGAGAAGTGGTGAGAATACATGGTTTACCAAAGATAATAGTTTCAGATCGAGATACTAAGTTTGTTTGATATTTCTGGCGGACATTGTGGAAGAAGTTGAAGATAGATTTGAAGTTGAGTTCATCACATCATCCACAGACTGATGGACAGACAAGGGTGGTGAATAGAAGTTTGAGAAATCTGCTGAGATGTTTGGTTGGGGATAAGCCAATAGGATGGGATTTGATTTTACCACAGGCAAAATTTGCATACAATAATTCTGTCAATAGGAGCACTCGTAAATCACCATTCCAGATTATATATGGAAGTAGTCCAAGAAATGCATCTGAATTGAGAAAAATAGATAAAGGAGAAATAAGTAGTGCTGAAGCTGAGGATTTTGCAGAATATTTGAAGAACATCCATGAGGAGGTGATGAATCATATTACCAAAATGAATGTGCAGTATAAGGCTAAGGCAGATGAGAAAAAGAGGCATAAGGAATTTCAGGTTGGGGATGAAGTCATGGTTCATTTGCGGAAGGAGTGATTTTCAGTTGGTACATATAACAAGCTGAAAATGAAGAAGTTTGGACCATGTAAGATATTGAAGAAGCATGATTCAGGAAATGCATATGAGGTAGAATTGCCTAGTGAGCTGAATATTTTACCAGTGTTTAACATTTCAGATTTGACAGAGTATCATGAAGGAGGTGTTGAAGATGAGGTTGCAGTAGCACAGTGGAGTATTCCAGCAACCAGTTCAGATATCAAGGAGATTGAAGACATACTGGATAGTCGTGTTGGCAGAAGCACAAGGAATAAGACATATGAAGAGTATTTGGTCAAATGGAAAGGATGACCTGTAGAAGATTCATCATAACTAACAAAGGAGGAGGTTAACTATCTTGGTTTTCCTCTGCACACCTGAGTCGTGATAGGGTCACTTCTCAAATTACCCCGAGTGTCTGATGCAGGAGCATCTTGGGTGTAAGAGCAATCTTGCATCACCCAAAAAAAATATTTCTATTTTTATATTTAATAAGGGCTATTTTGAGCAGAGCTGCTATTTATGGAAAGTTACTATATTTGGTAATTTTCATATGTGCTCAGAATGATTTGATTTCTTTTTTGGAGGTTCATTTTGGTCATATAAGTCTGCTAGTATAGTTTCATTGCCAGATCAAGTGTATATTGGAAGATATTGAAATTTTTGGTATTGGCAGCAGGGTACAGAAACTTTGAACTTAATTTTGAAGGCTTTATAGGCCCCGGATGAGGTCAAAAATTTGGGTGACGGGTGCTTGTGCCGGTCAAGCTTGTAGAGTGCTTCGTCACATTTCTGAAATGGGGTTATAATAGCCAATCGAGTCAACTGGTGATGACTTATGGTCTTCGGAAGTTGAGCCATTTGAAATGGTGGAAAATAATTTTCTTCAAAATTTTTATTCGGGTTTCAAAGGTTATCTTGAGCCGACTATGATGTAATAAAATGTAAAATAAAATAATTCTATGTTTGGTCGACCTTATTGGCTAAAATTCTGGAACCTTCCCAGGCGGTGGAAACTACCTATATAAGAAATGCTGTATTATTGTCTTAGGCAGTTTAGAATAGTTCTGGGTAGTAGATCTAGGTAATAGTTTGAGACTTTGTCCTATAGAATATTGTAAGGGAATGCACATGTGGCTTTGCATATTGTAATTCTGAAAGTTTATAATTTCACATTTGTGTAAATAATAAGAAGCCAATTTTCTGTTCTTGCATATTCTTGTTGTTGTTTATCTATTTCTATTATGTGTTTGTGGTATTAAGGGGAGCACCCTTCATCAAGTGGTATCAGAGAAGGATTTCTTGAGTGTGTAAATAGATCGCCGATTGTGAGATAGTTTGCACTAGGACCGTGGTTAAGGTTTCAATGTGCATCGCAAAAATACCTCCACGAAGGGAACGTGGCGGAAGAGCTGGTGTTGTAACACCTGAGGTTAGGGCACTGCAGAGACAAATGCGAGCATTGCAAGAAGAGATTCATAGAGGAATGAATCTTAGTGTCAGAGATGAAAGTGAGGATGAAGTTGAAGAAGAATATCAAGAAGGAGAAGTTGAAATTGTGAACCAGGAGGACGAAAGACTTTTTCGGGTCATTTCTAAGATTAGGAAAAGATCTAAGATTGAGGTTCCTACATTTTTTGGAAATCTGAACCCCGAAGAATTGATCGACTAGATCAACGAATGTGAGGAATATTTTGAGTATGAAGATGTTGAGGATCCTAATAGGGTCAAATTTGTGAAGGCCAGACTGAAAGGTCATGCGAAGATATGGTGGCAAGAGATTCAGTTGGAACGAAATAGAAAGGGAAAGGAGAAAATCACGAGATGGGATCGGATGGTGGATAAATTGAAGTGATAGTTCATTCCTATTGATTATGAGCTTGACCTACTGAACAAAATGTAGAGTTTGAAGCAAGCAGGAAGATCTCTTTAGGAGTATACAGAGGAGTTCTATCGACTTCTCATCAGAACAGGCCATGCAAAAGCTGATAAGGAGAAAGTTTCCCAATACCTTAATGGGTTAAGGCCAAGCATTCAGGAGGAGCTGACTCTAGTTCCAATGAATAGTATTGAAGAGGAATACCAGTTTGCCCAAAAAGTAGAGAAAAAGTTGAACAAGAAGTTTGAGAGTAGACAAAATGGAAGAGGTCACGGTGGACAATTTGGTGGAGATCATATGGTGGCCGAAATGAAAATCTGAAAAAGAAAGATGAGGCCAGTAAGAGTCAGAATTAGTGAGGAAATAATTCCAATCGCTTTTAGGATCAGAATAATTGAGATCAGAGAGGAAGAGGAAGAGGACAAGGATCTGGAGGAGGTGGCTTCCGTGGAACATGTTTTCACTGTGGAGAAGGTCATAGGGTATTTGAATGTCCTCAGCATCAAGGTAGAACAGATAGGAGAAATGAAGGCCAAGCCAGAGTTTCACATGTAGATGAAGATGCCAGATCATCAAATTCTGAAGATGTTGAAAGAGGAGAAACATTGATTAACAGAAGAGTCCTGTTGAGTGGTGAGAATGAACCTGAGCAAAGGAGGAGCCTATTTCACACCAGGTGCAAGTGTGAAGGTAAATGTTGTGATGTGATTATTGATAGTGGAAGCACTGACAATTTGGTGTTAGAAGAGATGGTGACAAACTTGAAGCTCAATAGATAGAAACACCCACATCCATATCGGATTGCCTGGGTACAAGATGACCACAGGGTCATAGTGAATGAACAATGCCTAGTGAAGTTCAAGATTGGGGGATACCAAGATGAGGTATTGTGTGATATCATATCTATGGATGCATGTCATATGTTGTTGGGTAGACCATGAAAGTTTGACAGATGTGTTGTACATGATGGTCGTGCGAATACCTATTCCCTGACAAAGGATGGAGTGAGACATAAGCTAAAACCATTGAAGGAGACAGAAGAAAAGGTATGTGGTAATGCAAGGATAACTTTTGTTGATGAAAAAAAAATTTTAGATGGTATGAGGCATGAGCATGTATGTTTTTCTTTAATTTGAAAAGATGGTAAAGAGGAAGTAGAAGATGTTCTTGTAGAAGTTGTAGATTTGTTGAATGAGTTTCAAAATATTGTATCCGATAACATCCCTGGTGGATTACCACCAGTCAGGAAGATCAGTCATCAGATGGACTTGATCCCAGGAGTGAGTTTGCCAAATAAAGCAACACATAGAATGACACCTACAGAAAGTGAGGAGTTGAATAGACAAGTACATGAACTGTTACAGAAAAGATAGATCCGTGAGAGTCTGAGTCCCTGTGCTGTACCAGCAGTATTATCACCAAAAAAGAATGGAGAATGGAAGATGTGTATAGATTCTAGGGTAATAAATAAGATCACAATCAAGTACAGGTTTCCATTACCACGAATGGATGATATTATGGACTATTTGAGTGGAGCTATGTATTTCTCAAAAATAGACCTAAAGAGTGGATATAATCAGATTCAGATCAGAGAAAGAGATGAATGGAAGACTTCCTTCAAGACAAATGAAAGACTATATGAGTGGTTAGTCATGCCTTTTGGGCTAACCAATGCACCGAGCACTTTCATGCGGCTCGTGAACGAGGTTCTGAAAGAATTTTTGGGTAAGTTTGTCATTGTTTACCTAGATGATATTTTGATCTTTAGTAAGACATTGGATGAGCATATGATGCATATTCGTATAATATTTGAAAAGTTGAGAGAAGAGAAATTATTGATTAATTTGAAGAAGTGCAGTTTTGTGGAGAAAGAGTTGGTGTATTTGGGGTTTGTAGTTTCAGGAGAAGGTCCAAAAATGGACCCAGAGATGCTATAGGCTATCTTTGAATGGCCTACTCCAAGGAGTGCTACTGAGGTAAGATCTTTTCATAGTCTAGCTATCTTTTACAAAAAGTTTATCAAAAATTTTAGCAGTATTTGTGGACCCTTGACTGAAACAATGAGAGCGGATAGAAAAGAGTTTAAGTGGACTAATGGGGTAGAAAAGAGTTTTCAATTGTTGAAATAAAAAAGTTATAGAACAACCTGTTTTAGCACTTCTATATTTTAATAAGGTGTTTTGAGTAGATTGTGATGCTAGTGGTACTACAATAGGAGCTGTTATGAGCCAAGAAGGTAAACCTGTTGCTTATTTCAGTGAGAAGTTAAATGATGCCAAGAGGAAATATTCTATTTATGATCAGAAATTTTATGCTATAGTTCAGGCATTAAAGAAGTGGAGACACTATCTACTTCCTAAGGAGTTTGTTTTATATACTGATCATTAAGCTTTGAAATATTTGAATAGTCAAGGAAAATTGAATCAAAGACATTTGAAATGGGTTGATTTTTTGCAGAGTTATACATTTGTTTTGAAACACAGGGGTGGAAAGTCTAATAAGGTTGCAGATGCTCTTAGCAAAAGGCAACTATTACTGACAGAAATGTAGGTTGAACTGGTTGGGTTCAAGGAACTCAAGAATTTATATCCAGAGGATCCTGATTTTGGTGAAGCTTGGAAAGCTTGTACAGAACCTGTTACTCTAGACAGGATAAAATGGTTGGATTTCATCATCCAGGATGATATGCTATTTAGAGGGAGTCAGTTGTGCATTCTATGAAGTTCTATGAGGGATAATCTCATTAAGGAGAAGCATAGCGGAGGATTGACTGGATATTTTGGTCGTGATAAAACCCTTGGTTTGGTTAGTGAGAATTATTATTGGCCACAATTGTAGCAAGATGTGAAGAAGTTTCTATAGAGTTGCAGAGTATGTCAGATGGCGAAAGGAGTGAAGAAGAATACAGGGTTGTATCAGCCATTGCCTATACCAGAGAAGACTTGGGAGGATATCAGTATGGACTTTATTCTTGGTTTACCGAGGACACAGGGGGGACATGATTTAATTTTTGTAGTAGTTGACAGATTTTTGAAGATGGCACATTTCATTCCCTGCAAGAAGACTAATGATGTTGTTCATGTAGCAGAATTGTTTTTGAGAGAAGTGTTGAGACTACATGGTTTACCAAAGACCATAGTTTCAGATCAAGATACTAAGTTTGTTGGATATTTCTAGCGGACATTGTGGAAGAGGTTGAAGATAGATTTGAAGTTGAGTTCATCACATCATCCACAGACTGATGGACAGACAGAGGTGGTGAATAGAAGTTTGTGAAATCTGCTGAGATGTTTGGTTGGGGATAAGCCAACAGGATAAGATTTGATTTTACCATAGGCAGAATTTGCATACAATAATTCTGTCAATAGGAGCATTGGTAAATCACCATTCTAGATTGTATATGGAAGTAGTCCAAGAAATGCATCTGAATTGAGAAAGATAGATAAAGGAGAAATAAGTAGTGCTAAAGCTGAAGATTTTGCAGAACATTTGAAGAACACCCATGAGGAGGTGAGGAAGCATATTACCAAGATGAATGTGCAGTATAAGGCTAAGGTAGATGAGAAAAAGAGGCATAAAGAATTTCAGATTGGGGATGAAGTCATGGTTCATTTGCCGAAGGAGCGATTTTCGTGTGGTACATATAACAAGCTGAAAGTGAAGAAGTTTGGACCATGTAAGATATTGAAGAAGCATGATTTAGAAAATGTATATGAGGTAGAATTGCCTAGTGAGCTAAATATTTCACCAGTGTTTAACATTTCAGATTTGACAGAGTATCATGAAGGAGGTGTTGAAGATGAGGTTGCAGCAGCACAGTGGAGTATTCCAGCAACCAGTTCAGATATCAAGGAGATTGAAGACATACTGGATAGTCGTGTTGGCAAAAGCACAAGGAATAGGACATATGAAAAGTATTTGGTCAAATGGAAAGGATGACCTATAGAAGATTCATCATGGCTAATAAAGGAGGAGGTTAACTATCTTGGTTTTCCTCTGCACACTTGAGTCGTGATAGGGTCACTTCTCAAATTACCGTGGTTGTCTGATGCAGGAGCATCCTGGGTGTAAGAGCAATCTTGCATCACCCAAAAAAAAATATTTCTATTTTTATATTCAATAAGGGCTATTTTGAGCAGAGCTGCTATTTATGGAAAGTTACTATATTTGGTAATTTTTGTATGTGCTCAGAATGATCTGATTTCTTTCTTGGAGGTTCATTTTGGTCATATAAGTCTGCCAGTAAAGTTTCATTACTAGAGCAAGTGTATATTGGAAGATATTGAAGATTTTTGGTATTGACGGTAGGGTACAGAAACTTTGAACTTAGTTTTGAAAGCTTTAAAGGCCCCAAATGAGATCAAAAATTTGGGTGACGGGTGCTTGCGTCGATCAAGCCTGTCGAGCACTTCGTGACATTTCTGAAATGGGGTTATAATAGCTGATCGGGTCAACTGGTGATGACTTATGGTCTTCGGAAGTTGGAACACCTAAAATGGCGAAAAATAATTTTTTTCAAAATTTCTGTTCGGGTTTCAAAGGTTATCTTGAGCTGACTATGATATAATAAAATATAAAATAAAATAATTCTAAGTTTGGTCGACGTTATTGGCTAAAATTCTGGAACCTTTCCAGGCGGTGGAAATAACCTATATAAGGAAGGCTGTATTATTGTCTTAGGCAGTTCAGAATAGTTCTGGGTAGTACATCTAAGTAATAGTTCGAGGCTTTGTCCTACAAAATATTGTAAGGGAATGCCCATGTGGCTTTGCATATTGTAATTCTGAAAGTTTGTAATTCCACATTTGTGGAGATAATAAGAAGCCAATTTTCTGTTCTTGTATATTCTTGTTGTTGTTTCTCTATTTCTGTTATGTGTTTGTGGTATTATGGGGAGCACCCTTCATCAAGTGGTATCAGAGCAGGAGTTCTTGAGTGTGTAAATAGATCGCCGACTGTGAGGCAGTTTGCACTAGGACTGTGGTTAGGGTTTCAGTGCGCATCGCAAAAATGCTTCCATGAAGGGAACGTGGCGGAAGAGCATGTATTGTAACACCTGAGGTTAGGGCACTACAGAGATAAGTGCGAGCATTGCAAGAAGAGATTCGTAGAGGAATGAATCTTAATGTTAGAGATGAAAGCGAGGATGAAGCTGAAGAAGAATATCAAGAAGGAGAAGTCGAAATTGTGAACCAGGAGGAAGAAAGACTTTTTCGAGCCATTTCTAAGATTGGGAAAAGACCTAAGATTGAGGTTCCTAAATTTTTTATAAATCTTAACCCCGAAGAATTGATCGACTGGATCAATGAATGTGAGAAATATTTTGAGTATGAAGATGTTGAGGATCCTGATAGGGTCAAATTTGCGAAGGCTAGACTAAAAGGTCATGCGAAGATATGGTGGAAAGAGATTCAGTTGGAATGAAATAGAAATAGAAAGGAGAAAATCACGAGATGGGATCAGATGGTGGATAAATTGAAGTGACAGTTCATTCTTGTTGATTATGAGCTTGACCTACTGAAGAAAATGTAGAGTTTGAAGCAAGTAGGAAGATCTGTTCAGGAGTATACAGAGGAGTTCTATCAACTTCTCATCAGAACAGGCCATGCAGAAGCTGATAAGGAGAAAGTTGTTCGATACCTTAATGGGTTAAGCCAAGTATTCAGGAGGAGTTGAATCTAGTTTGAATGAACAATATTGAATAGGCATACCAGTTTGCCTTAAAAGTAGAGGAAAAGTTGAATAAGAAGTTTGAGAGCAGACAAAACGGAAGAGGTCACGGTGGATGATCTGGTGGATGATCATATGGTGGCCGAAATGAAGATTTGAAAAAGAAGCATAAGGCCAGTAGCAGTCAGAATCAATGAGGAAATAATTCCAATCACTTTCAGGATCTGAATAATAGAGATCAGAGAGGAAGAGGAAGAGGACAAGGATCTGGAAGAGGTGGCTTCCGTGGAACATGTTTTCACTGTAGAGAAGAAGGTCATAGGGCATTTGAATGTCCTCAGCATGAAGGCAGAACAGATAAGAGAAATGAAGGCCAGACCAAAGTTGCACATGTAGATGAAGATGTCAGATCATCAAATTTTGAAGATGCTGAAAGAGGAGAAACGTTGATTAACAGAAGAGTCCTGTTGAGTGGTGAGAATGAACTTGAGCAAAGGAGGAGCCTGTTTTGCACCAGGTGTAAGTGTGAAGATAAATTTTGTGATGTGATTATTGATAATGGAAGCACTGACAATTTGGTGTTAGAAGAGATGGTGCCAAACTTGAAGCTCAATAGACAGAAACACCCACATCCATATCGGATTGCCTGGGTACAGGATGACCACAGGGTCATGGTCAATGAACAATGCCTGGTGAAGTTCAAGATTGGCGGATACCAAGATGAGGTATTGTGTGATATCATATCTATAGATGCATGTCATATGTTGTTGGGTAGACCATGGCAGTTTGACAGATGTGATGTACATGATGGTCGTGCGAATACCTATTCCCTGACAAAGGATGGAGTGCGACATAAGCTAAAACCATTGAATGAGACCAAAGAAAAGGTATGTGGTAATGCAAGCATAACTTTTGTTGATGTAATAAATTTCTTAGATGTTATGAGGCATGAACATGTATGTTTTTCTTTAATTCTAAAAGCTGGTAAAGAGGAAGTAGAAGATGTTCCTGTAGAAGTTGCAGATTTGTTGAATGAGTTTTAAGATATTGTATCCGATAACATGCCTGATGGATTATCACCGGTTAGGAAGATCAGTCATCAGATGGACTTGATCCCAGGAGTGAGTTTGCCAAATAAGGCAGCACACAGAATGACACCTGTAGAAAGTGAGGAGTTGAACAGACAAGTACATGAGCTGTTACAGAAAGGATTAATCCGTGAGAGTTTGAGTCCCTATGCTGTACTAGTGTTATTGGCACCAAAGAAGAATGGAGAATGGAGGATGTGTACAGATTCTAGGGCAATAAACAAGATCAAAATCAAGTACAAGTTTCCATTGACACGAATGGATGATATTATAGACTGTTTGAGTGGAGCTGTGTATTTCTCAAAGATAGACCTGAAGAGTGGATATCATCAGATTTGGATCAGAGAAGGAGATGAATGGAAGACTACCTTCAAGACAAAGGAAGGACTATATGAGTGGTTAGTCATGCCTTTTGGGCTAACCAATGCACCGAGCACTTTCATGCAGCTCATGAATGAGGTTCTGAAAGAATTTCTGGGTAAGTTTGTCATTGTTTACCTAGATGATATTTTTATCTTTAGTAAGACATTGGATGAGCATATGATGCATATTTGTATGGTATTTGAGAAGTTGAGAGAAGAGAAATTGTTGATTAATTTGAAGAAGTGTAGTTTTGTGAAGAAAGAGTTGGTGTATTTGGGGTTTGTAGTTTCAGGAGAAGGTCTAAAAATGGACCCAGAGAAGGTACAGACTATCTTTGAATGGCCTACTCCAAGGAGTGCTACTCAGGTAAGATATTTTCATGGTCTAGCTAGCTTTTATAGAAAGTTTATCAGAAATTGTAGCAGTATTTGTGGACCCTTGACTGAAACAATGAGAGGGGATAGAAAAGAGTTTAAGTGGACTAATGGGGAAAAAAGAGTTTTCAATTGTTGAAACAAAAAGTTACAGAACAACCTATTTTTGCACTTCTAGATTTTAATAAGGTGTTTCAAGTAAATTTTGATGCTAGTGGTACTCCAATAGTAGTT
Organism: Chamaecyparis obtusa; assembly: GCA_027943335.1. Classification (NCBI taxonomy): domain Eukaryota; kingdom Viridiplantae; phylum Streptophyta; class Pinopsida; order Cupressales; family Cupressaceae; genus Chamaecyparis; species Chamaecyparis obtusa. The sequence goes on along the minus strand of BSBK01003220.1, from coordinate 127,186 downwards.
GCTATGAGCCAACAAGGTAAACCTGTTGCTTATTTCAGTGAGAAGTTAAATGATGCCAAGAGGAAATATTCTATTTATGATCAGGAATTTTATGCTATAGTTCAGGCATTAAAGAAGTGAAGACATTATCTACTTCCTAAGGAGTTTGTTTTGTATACTGATCATCAAGCTTTGCAATATTTGAATAGTCAAAGAAAATTGAATCAAAGGCATTTGAAATGGGTTGAGTTTTTGTAGAGTTATACATTTGTTTTGAAACATAGGAGTGGAAAGTCTAATAGGGTTGCAGATGCTCTTAGCAAAAGGCAACTATTACTGAGAGAAATGCAGGTTGAAGTGGTTGGGTTCAAGGAACTCAAGAATTTGTATCCAGAGGATCCTGATTTTGGTGAAGCTTGGAAAGCTTGTACAGAGCCTGTTACTCTAGACAGGATGAAATGGTTAGATTTCATCATCCAGGATGATATGCTATTTAGAGGGAGTCAGTTGTTTATTCCACGAAGTTTTATGTGGGAGAATCTCATCAAGGAGAAGCATAGCGGAGGATTGGCTGGACATTTTGGTCATGATAAAACCCTTAGTTTGGTTAGTGAGAATTATTATTGGCCACAATTGCAGCAAGATGTGAAGAAGTTTCTATAGAGTTGCAGAGTATGTCAGATGGTGAAAGCAGTGAAGTAGAATATAGGGTTGTATCAGCCATTGCCTATACCAGAGAAGCCTTGGGAGGATATCAGTATGGACTTTGTTATTAGTTTACCAAGGACACAGCGGGGACATGATTCAATTTTTGTAGTAGTTGACAGATTTTCAAAGATGGAAAATTTCATTCCCTGCAAGAAGACTAATGATGTTGTTCATGTAGCAGAATTTTTTTTTAGAGAAGTGGTGAGACTACATGGTTTACCAAAGACCATAGTTTTAGATCGAGATACTAAGTTTGTTGGATATTTCTGGCAGACATTGTGGAAGAAGTTGAAGACAGATTTGAAGTTCAGTTCATCACATCATCCACAGACTGATGCACAGACAGAGGTGGTGAATAGAAGTTTGAGAAATCTGCTGAGATGTTTGGTTCGGGATAAGCCAACAGGATGGGATTTGATTTTACCACAGGCAGAATTTGCATACAATAATTTTGTCAATAGGAGCACTGGTAAATCACCATTCCAGATTGTATATGGAAGTAGTCTAAGAAATGCATCTGAATTGAGAAAGATAGATAAAGGAGAAATAAGTAGTGCTAAAGCTAAAGATTTTGCAGAATATTTGAAGAACATCCATGAGGAGGTGAGGAAGCATATTACCAAGATGAATGCGCAGTATAAAGCTAAGGCAGATGAGAAAAAGAGGCATAAAGAATTTTAGGTTGTGGATGAAGTCATGGTTCATTTGCGGAAGGAGCGATTTCCGATTGGTACATATAACAAGCTGAAAATGAAGAAGTTTGGACCATGTAAGATATTGAAGAAGCATGATTCAGGAAATGCATATGAGGTAGAATTGCCTAGTGAGCTGAATATTTCATCAGTGTTTAACATTTCAGATTTGAAAGAGTATCATGAAGGAGGTGTTGAACATGAGGTTGTAATAGCACAGTGGAGTATTCCAACAACCAGTTCAGATATCAAGAAAATTGAAGACATATTGGATAGTCATGTTGGCAGAAGCACAAGGAATAGGACATATGAAGAGTATTTGGTCAAATGGAAAGGATGACCTGTAGAAGATTCATCATGGCTAACAAAGGAGGAGGTTAACCGTCTTGGTTTTCCTCTACACACCTGAGTCGTGATAGGGTCACTTCTCAAATTACCCTAGGTGTCTGATGCAGGAGCATCCTGGGTGTAGGAGCAATTTTGCATCACCCAAAAAAAAATATTTATGTTTTTATATTCAATAAGGGCTATTTTATGCGGAGCTGCTATTTATGAAAAGTTACTATATTTGGTAATTTTTTTATGTGCTCAGAATGATCTGATTTCTTTCTTGGAGGTTCATTTTGGTCATATAAGTCTGTCAGTAAAGTTTCATTGCCAGATCAAGTGTATATTGGAAGATATTGAAGATTTTCGGTATTGGCAGCAGGGTACAAAAAATTTGAACTCAATTTTGAAGGCTTTAGAGGCCCCAGATGAGGTCAAAAATTTGGGTGACAAGCACTTGCACCGGTTAAGCTTGTAGAGCGCTTCGTGGCATTTTTGAAATGGGGTTATAATAGCCGATTGGGTCAACTGGTGATGACTTATGGTCTTCGAAAGTTGGGCCACCTGAAATGGCGGAAAATAATTTTCTTCAAAATTTTTGTTCGGGTTTCAAAGGTTATCTTGAGCCGACTATGATGTAATAACATGTAAAATAAAATAATTCTAAGTTTGGTCGGCCTTATTGGCTAAAATTTTGGAACCTTCCCAGGTGGTAGAAATTGCCTATATAAGGAAGGCTGTATTATTGTCTTAAGCAGTTCAGAATAGTTCTGGGTAGTAGATCTGGGTAATAGTTCGAGGCTTTGTCCTATAGAATATTGTAAGGGAATGCCCATGTGGCTTTGCATATTGTAATTCTGAAAGTTTGTAATTCCACATTTGTGGAGATAATAAGAAGCCAATTTTTTGTTCTTGCATATTCTTGTTGTTGTTTCTCTATTTCTGTTATGTGTTTGTGGTATTAAGGGGAGCACCCTTCATCAGAGAGACAGCTTGTAAGAACATGGGCTGACACAACCAGATCATGGAACCAGCCCACAAGGACACAAAGCAGTAGGTTAGCAATACAGGCAAACAAATGTTTGGATGCCATCTATCACTTTGTATGTGTGGGATTTCAATAAAGTGCCCATGTAATGGATAATAATTGTGGTAGCTTGACAGACTTGATACAGAGCCAAAGCCAATTAAGACAAACCATGCCAATCAAGGCTCACACTGACTACGATAACCAATTGGTAAAAGTTGAAACCGCCCAGAAATGTGCCCATAGATCTGTCTCAGAGTAGATGCAACAAGGGCACTGCAAAAGATAGATATGGTATTGAGTATAGTGATCACCGATTTTTGCACAGGGAATTTGCTAGATCACCAAATCGGCCCCCAACTTAGGCCTCCAGGCATGCTGATCTGCTAAAAAATAAAATGCACACCAATAAATGGAGTTTGATTTCTATGAGCAGCCTATCTAGGCGGTCAATGAAGCAGAGTTTGAGTAGAACATTAACTTAGCTAGTCAATGAAGCACATTTTGAGCAAGAAGTCATCCAGAAAAAATATATGGGATGTGGATCTCAAAGGCAAGCCCACAAACAAAAAGACCTTGCAATGTTTAGAAAGCGACTAAAATCACAATCTTGAAAAAAAAATCTAGAAAATACACTCATAAAGTACAAAGAGAAATCGGGGACCTCAAAACCAAAAAAAGGTGAAATCTCTCCAAAAGTTAGGAGGAGTTGTTAGACTCTGATACACCCTTATGGGATCTTACCATTTTCTCTTAGCTTAAGTTTACTTAAGTACAATCATTAATGAGGTAGATAGATATTATTTTGTCCTATTTCGACTCTAATTCATCTTTAAAAGATATTGTTGAGTTCTGTCAGAACTCTACTTCCTCCAAGTTGAGACAAGTAAAATGACTAAAATCACAATCTTGAGAAAAAAAATCTAGAAAATACACTTGTAAACTACAAAGAGAAATCAGGGACCTCATAGCTTAAAAAGGTGAAAACTCTCAAAAAATTAGGAGTTCTTAGACTCTGATACACCCTTACAGAATCTTACTGTTTGCTCTTAACTTAAGTTTACTTATGTATGATCATTAATGAGGTAGATAGATATTAATGAGTCATATTTGGACTCTAACTCATTGTGAAGGATATTGTTGACTTATGTTAGAACTCTACTTCTTCCAAGTTGAGACAAGTGTCTCAACCAAGAGGAAGTAGAGTTTTGGTATAACTTGTCTCAACCTAGAGGAATTAGAGTTCAAAGAGAACTCAACAATATCCTCTAGCATGAGTTAGAGTCCAAATAGGAGTCAATAATATCCATGTATCTCATTAAAGAGTGTACTGTCGTGTGATGATCACTAGAACAAATGAGCTAGATAGAAAAAAATTATGGAAATCAATGAAGACATACATTTTAGTAATTCTTGTGTTCCTAATATTTCAAATCTTCTCAATTTTAATATAGATGTATATGTTGGCAAGTCTTCTATGAGGGTCTCTCTATCCTCTTTGCTTTTTGTTTCAAGTTTGGACAATGAATTAGATTTTGGCTACTTGTACATAGGTGGAAGAAGGGTCCCGTTAAGCATGGTTCTCTTTCACTCTCTAAGCCTTTGATTGTGAATGATTACAGTTCTAGCTTTGGTTAATCTTCTTTCTTTTATCTTGGCAAGTTGTATTGTTTCTATTTTCCTCTTGCTGTTACTATTTTTGAGATTTTTCTAAAAGGTTCTAGGTCCTTTCAAAACCCTACTTACTTTAATAAAAATATAAGGTGAACAATAAAGGCCACAAAACCAATAATATGAATCATTGTAAAAGAAAAGATATCTAGAATTTTTTTAATTTTTTTTAGCATTTCAAATAGCATATTTATTGGGGAGGTTTATAAATCCTTAAAGTCTTATAGGAAAAAATTATTGATGAGAATCATGAGGCATATCAATTCTACAAAACTTGTCAAAGGTTGGAATAATGATTCTATCAAAATTCCTCTCTAAAGAAGAAAACAATCTACCTATTAGGAATTCACATCCTTCTTTCTGATGGAATATGGATGAAGTGACTGAGAGGGGGGGTGAATCAGTCAACCATAAAACACTTCACAATTAATTCTTTGCAGATCCCTTAAGATATCTTAACAATGTTATCTATTTTAGCACTCGGTAAATAGATCGCAGTAACTTTGAAGATGTAGAAAGTATTAGCAAACTTATCTTTTAGATATTCATCAGCACATGTATATGATTGAGAAAGCAATTAAGAACACAAGAGACACAAGATTTGACGTGGAAACCCAATATGGGAAAAACCACCAATGTATCTAGATACTGATTTTCACTTTTCTGAAGTGATGCCCGGTTAGAAGCCAACCCGATAAAAGGTTACAAAACACACTGTTAGATGTGACCTTGTTAGAGGATTTAAAACACCCTGCTAGGAGTGGCCTGGTAAGAGGTCTTGAAAACAATTCAATGGAATTGTCACCTTGTTAGAGGATTTACATTATGGTTGTTAAACCAACTCGGTTAAGAGATTTAGAATTCACTGTTACAATGATAAGAAGGTAACAATGAAAAATGACCTGTATAATAATGCAACTATCTTGCTGATTACAGATCTCTATTCTGCATAAGTCTGATCCTTTCTGATCGAATAAATCTCTACTACACCTCAAGGATATCTGAACATCCTTCACAAATTCGCATACACTTTTCCTATTTTTCTTCTGTAAATCTTCTGCTGTGTTTCTTCTTCATTTTTCACATTTGACCTTTTATTTATATGATTTTAGATTTGTCAAATTGACATTATTTAGTATAACAGTCGGTTGAATTAAGCAAACTCTATTTGCAAAAATCCTTCAAGGGCCGACAGTGCTCCGTGACCATAACTTTCTATAATCTTTCAGAGACCGAGGGAACTTGGTAAACACTGACAATCCTTTACCTTCGATAACCGACTGAACTTGGTAAACACTAACTTTTCTTCGACAACCGACTGAACTCGGTAAACACTATCTTTTCTTCGACAACCGACTGAACTCGGTAAACACTATCTTTTCTTCGATGACCGATTGAACTCGGTAAACACTATCTTTTCTTCGATGACCGACTAAACTCGGTAAACACTATCTTTTCTTCGATGACCGACTGAACTCGGTAAATACTAAAATTTCCTTTGGTAACTGAGTGAACTCGGTAGACACTAATTTTCTTTGATAACCAAGTGGACTCGGTAAGCACTAATATTCCTATCTTGCAGACCGACTGAGCTCGGTAGTAACTGGTTGCTGCGGACTATGACATTGTGTGACATCAAAGACAATACATAATTGAGTAGCAATTTCCTTCAGACAATTATTTCCAACAATCTCCCTCTTTGGCATTGATGGCAACACAATATGTCATATCATAAGAAATTTGAAAGAGTTAACTCGATTCAGATTCAAATCTCCCTCTATCAGCAAACTTCCTGTATCCTAAAAGTTCTTCCTTCTGACTATTGAAAATTTCTTGAAGTAATAGAAAAGACATAGTAAACACTCCCTCTTTGACAACACATGCCAAAGACAATTCACATATTACCGGTGAAAATTAATGTACCTCAAGTACTGATTCATATGCAATGATTCCTTGAATATGCTGCATCAACAGGTTGATTTTCAATCATGTTCTGGTTGATGCAACACTAAAACTATATTTAGTGAGCCTCGGATAGGGGAATGACCCCTAACTTACCTCTTAGATACACAAATGCATCCTTAGGTAATGGTTTGGTAAAAATGTCTGCAATCTGTTCTTTTGTATGAATATATTCTAATCTGATTTCCTTGTCCTGCACCAATTCTCTGACAAAGTGATATTTAATAGCAATGTGCTTGGTTTTGGAATGCATCACTAGATTCTTAGAAATGTTTATTGCACTGGTATTGTCACAAAATATAACAACTGGTTCTTTGATTTCAACCTTCATACCTTCTAATAGCTATTTAAACCAAACAATATTTGAACAGTTTACTGCAGTAGCAACATATTCTGCTTCAGCTGTGGATTGAGATGTGCAATTCTGCTTTTTACTAGTCTAGGATACCAGTCTTTTTCCAAGAAAAAATGCTCCACCACTTGTGCTTTTTCTGTCATCAATGTTTCCTGCCCAATCAGCATCAGTAAACACTTTCAAGTCTAGATTGCCTCCAAATTTATACCACAAACCATATTCTTCAGTTCCTCTTAAGTATCTTAAGATTCTTTTGATTGCCATCATGTGATTTTCCTTAGGTTTTGCTGAGAATCTAGCTACTATACCGACTGCTAAGGCAATATCAGGTCTTGTATGTACTACATACTGCAATTTTCCAATCATAGATCGGTATAGGGTCTGATCAACTTCTTTTGAATCATCATTTTTGGTAAGTTTCAATCTAGTACACATGGGTGTACCAACTGGTTTTGAATCTTCCATACCAAACTTCTTAAGTATTTCCTTAATGTATTTAGATTGAGTAATGTATATACCATTCTTGCTTTGCTGAATTTGGAGACCAACAAAGAATTTTATTAAACCAAACATAGACATTTCAAATTCTCTGTTCATTTGCTCTGAAAATTCTTTGCACTGATCCTCATTCCCTGTAAATATAGTATCATCCACAAATATTTCTGCCAATATAATTTTGTCATCCGGTCCTTCTTTAATATATAGATTATTGTTATCATTAGCTCTTTTGAAATTAATCTGAATCAAATAGTTATGGAGTCTTTCATACCATGCTCTAGGAGCTTGTTTTAAACCATACAATGCTTTGTGTAACTTGCAGACCATGTCCCTTTTATCTGGATCAACAAAACCTTCAGGTTGTTCAATGTAGACTTCTTCATCAAGAATTCCATTGAGAAATGCAGATTTTATATCCATCTGATATACCTTAAATCCTTTGTGTGCTGCATAAGCAAGTAGAGTTCTTACACCTTCTAATCTTGCAACAGGAGTGAAAGTTTCTCCATAATCTATACCTTCTTCTTGAGAATAACCTTTACATACCAGTCTAGCTTTGTTTCTAGATACTTGACCATCTTCATTCAGCTTATTCCTGAATACCCATTTTGTTCCAATTACATTCTTATCTTTAGGTCTAGGTACAAGAGTCCAAGTTTTGTTCTTTTGTATTTGTTCTAATTCTTCATTCATTGCTTCAATCCAACTTTCATTTTCCAATGCATCTTTGATATTTCTAGGTTCAAAGTCAGTAAGCAGACATGTACCTTTTAGCTTGCTTCTTGTCATAGTACCATCTGATTTGTTTCCAATGATTTGATCTGGTGTATGATGTCTTCTGACATATTTGGCTAGTATAGGTTCCTTGCTTTTTGAATGATTCCTGCTGTCATCTTCTAGGATCTCTTCTTCAGGTTGCTCGGGCTCGGTAGATATTTGCTCGGTAACTTCAGGCTGAGACTCGGTCTGAATTTCTTCCTGTGACTTGGTTTGAACTTCTTCCTGTGACTCAGTTTGTGACTCGGTAATTGTGCTCAGCTCGGTAGATATAGTTTCCTTACTGATAGTTGTGTCTACCAATGTTTCAAGTTCAATGTAAACGAATCTTCTGTAGTTCTCAGGTTCCCTTTTGCTTTCTTCCTCAGTCTTTTCTGCAAACTCATCAAATTTTACATGTATACTTTCTATGACTTTGTGAGTAGATAAGTTCAGACATTTGTATGCCTTGCTTTTGCTAGAATATCCTAGGAATATTCCTTCATCACTTTTCACATCAAATTTATTTCTTTTGGATTCTTTTAAGATATAACACTTGCTACCAAATATTTTCATGTAACTTATATTGGGTTTATAGCCATACCATCATTCATAAGGAGTTTTGAATGTGTCTTTCTTCAATTGTACTCGGTTCAAGGTATGAACTGCAGTGCTGATAGCTTCCTTCCAGTACTTTATAGCGATGTTCTTTTCTATCATTAGAGTCCTTGCACAATCCATAATAGATCTGTTTCTTCTTTCTGCTATTCCATTCTGCTCAGGAGTTCTAGGAGCTGATACCTGTCTTTTGATTCCTCTTTCAATGCAAAAGTTGTTAAAATCATGGGAGATGAATTCACCACCTCTGTCTGATCTTAAGCATTTCAATCTTTTCCCTGTTTCCTTTTCTACTCTTGCTAAGTACCATTTGAACTTTTCAAATGCTTCTGATTTTTCTCTTAAATACATAACAGTCATCATTCTAGAATAATCATCAACGAAAAGAATAAAGAATTTATATCTAGTATAGCTTTGTATTCCAATAGGTCCACATAAATCAGTATGCACAATTTCCAAAATTTCTTTAGACTGATAGTTCTTACTCTTGAAACTAGTTTTACTCATTTTGCCAATCTGACAATTCTTACATAGACCAGTGTCAGGTTTCTTCAAAGTAGGAATGCCTCTAACCTTCTTGAATTTGCTTATTTTTATCATGTTATCAAAATTCACATGACATAACCTTTTGTGCCATAGCCAACTTTCTTCTATTTGAGCAATAAAGCATGAATATTCACTGAGATCAAGATAAAATAAGTTACCTTTTGTTTGTTTGCCTGATCCAATGAGTTTTCCTTTTCCATCCAGCAGTCTTGCTTGACCATTCATGAATTCAACCTTGAAACCAATGTTGATTAGCTGTGCTACACTTAGAAGATTATGTTTTAGTCCTTCAACCCAATAAGCATTATCACATATGAGTTCTTTGGTTAATGAGATTCTTCCTTTTCCTTTTATACAACAAGGTTCATTGTTTCCAAATCTTACATTACCACTATCACAGTCTTCTAGATATTCAAATTTTTTCTTGTCACCAGTCATGTGGTGTGAACATCCACTTTCTATTATCCATATATCATCTTTGCTTATATGAGAAATAAGTGCCATCTTATCTTCATCATCATCAGATTCATCTTTTATAGCAATAAAGACAATTTCTTCTTCACTATCATCAGAATCTTTAGCCATAAAACATGATTTCTTACCTTTATCCTTGTATGATTTGAAATTCTTTTTGCCATAGTACTTGTGACTTCTCTTCTCTTCTTTGACTTGCTTGTTTGGGCACCTAGCTGCAATATGTCCAATTTCTTCACATGAAAAATAGATTAAAGGAGTTTTACCTTTCCCTCTAGAGTACTTCTTTGCAAGTAATGCTTCTACAATTTTAGGATCACTATCAGAACTTTCTTCTGATACTTCTTCACTTTCTAACTGAACTTCTTTAATTTTCTTGTTCTTCTTTAGTGAAACCTTGGCCTCAAATGCTGATTCAATATTTTTGGAACTAGGAACATAGTTGTCATAGTTGTCTAATTCAAAAGCTGTCAATCTTCCAACTAAAGCATCCAAAGTTATATTGTGGTTTGTTTCACATCTTCTTTCTTGAATAGCTGATACTCTTATTGCATATATAGGGAGTAATGTTCTGAGTACCTTACTTATAATAGTTTCATCTGAGATTGTTCCTCCAAAAGCTCTAATTGCACTTACACTTGCTTTGATTCTTTCAACATATTTTGCAATGTTTTCATCTTCCTTCATATTCATCTTGTCAAACTGTCCTCTTAGGCTTTCTGCTTTGGCTCTTTTCACATTTGCATCACCACCATATATTTTCTTCAGTGCCATCCACATTTCATATGCAGTAGTGCAGTCTTTAATATCATCAAATTCTTCATAGCTGAGAGCAGATGCAATGTCTATCATCATGGTGTTGTGAGTATTTTTATCTGCAATGTCTTCAATAGTTAATGCGCCATTAGGAATTGTGTATTCTTCATCAATGTATTTGCATCCTGAATCACCAATGGAAGCCAGATGAAGTCGCATGAGACCTTGCCATGTTGAAAAGTTGTCTCTGTTAAGCTTTGGAATTTCCCTCTTGTAAGACATCCTGATCTTTAGCTTAGGTCTTTGAAACCCTTCCTGCAAGCACCAAAAAGCTCTGATACCAATTGATGGAATATGGATGAAGTGACTGAGAGGGGGGGTGAATCAGTCAACCATAAAACACTTCACAATTAATTCTTTGCAGATCCCTTAAGATATCTTAACAATGTTATCTGTTTTAGCACTCGGTAAATAGATTGCAATAACTTTGAAGATGTAGAAAGTATTAGCAAACTTATCTTTTAGATATTCATCAGCACATGTATATGATTGAGAAAGCAATTAAGAACACAAGAGACACAAGATTTAACGTGGAAACCCAATATGGGAAAAACCACCAATGTATCTAGATACTGATTTTCACTTTTCTGAAGTGATGCCCGGTTAGAAGCCAACCCGGTAAAAGGTTACAAAACACACTATTAGATGTGACCTTGTTAGAGGATTTAAAACACCCTGCTAGGAGTGGCTTGGTAAGAGGTCTTGAAAACAATTCAATAGAATTGTCACCTTGTTAGAGGATTTACATTATGGTTGTTAAACCAACTCGGTTAAGAGATTTAGAATTCACTATTACAATGATAAGAAAGTAACAATGAAAAATGACCTGTATAATAATGCAACTGTCTTGCTGATTACAGATCTTTGTTCTGCATAAGTCTGATCCTTTCTGATCGAATAAATCTCTATTTCACCTCAAGGATATCTGAACATCCTTCACAAATTCGCATACACTTTTCCTGCTTTTCTTCTATAAATCTTCTGCTGTGTTTCTTCTTCATTTTTCACATTTGACCTTTTATTTATATGATTTTAGATTTTTCAAATCGACATTATTTAGTATAACAGTCGGCTGAATTAAGCAAACTCTATTTGCAAAAATCCTTCAAGGGCCGACAGTGCTCGGTGACCATAACTTTCTATAATCTTTCGGAGACCAAGGGAACTCGGTAAACACTGACAATCCTTTACCTTCGATAACCGACTGAACTCAGTAAACACTAACTTTTCTTCGACAACCGACTGAACTCGGTAAACACTATCTTTTCTTCGACAACCGACTGAACTCGGTAAACACTATCTTTTCTTCGATGACCGACTGAACTTGGTAAACACTATCTTTTCTTCGATGACCGACTGAACTCGGTAAACACTATCTTTTCTTCGATGACCGACTGAACTCGGTAAATACTAAAATTTCCTTTGGTAATCGAGTGAACTCGGTAGACACTGATTTTTTTTGATAACCGAGTGGACTCGGTAAGCACTAATATTCCTATCTGGCAGACCGACTGAGCTCGGTAGTAACTAGTTGTTGCGGACTGTGACATTGTGTGACATCAAAGACAATACATAATTGAGTAGCAATTTCCTTCAGATAATTGTTTCCAACACTTTCTTGTATATTAAATTTTCCTTATCTTACATGATCTAGTTTTTTTTCATATTGTTCTGATTAAGTAAAAGAAGGTTTTACAAGGACCCAAAACCTATAAGAGAGAGTTAAAAGTATAGCAATAAATTTTTATAGAAACTGTTTCACAACATTGAGGGACAGAAGCCAAAACACTACAGTAAACAACCATAACAACAAACGATAACCAAACAAACATAGACAGGGACAACAAACAAATAGGACAACTGGAAAAAGACAACTAAATGGGTTTCATTAGGTCTTCAGCATGGATTATCATAAGCTGCATCTACCTAGGTGAGTTCTTGATATCTTCCAACTCCTTACCCTCTTTGTCCTCTCTGGTACCAATCTTTCTTGTGCTAGCCCGTGTATGCTTTCCCTTCCCCATAATATCCTTCAGCTCCTTAACCTCTTTTTTTCCCTTCTCATGCTCCATCTAGTCAACCAAGATCTTAGCATGATCAATGTAGGCTCTAAGACTAACAAGACATTGCTCACCAATTTTTCTCATGGAGTCTTCTAAGTTATCCACTCTATTATATAGTGTATGGAGTCTTCCCTCGAAATCCCTATCCATAGCCCTATCCTCCTTCTCTTTCAATCTTTTTTCCATCTCGCAGACCTTGTCAACCATTTCAGCATAAGCATCCACCCTACCCACCACATCCTTCATTTTATCGAGGCTTTATGCAACTAGTTTGTCCCAAAAATTGGTCTTCTTAATGACGTTAACCTCACAAGCCATCACCCATATCTCCCTTTTAATATTACCAATATCAACCATCATTTTACTCAGCATGCAAGTAAAATCCACCAAGCAAGTCTTATCTTTAGGCTTATCTTTTACCTGACCTTTTTCCTTTTCAGTGTCCTCATTAGCAGTTTGACCACCACTAGTGGGTGGCGAAGGGGCTGTGCTCCCACACCTGTGGGTGTGGAGAGCACAGTGCCTCCACAGGTGGGCATGGGGATGACTGCCGAGTTGTGGAAGCAATCGGTAGATCCACCTCCTTTTTTTTTCCTTTTTGTGTTTACTTGCATTCTAAAAATAAAAATATAATATAGCTCAAAGAAAGATCTATACTCATATGCATTCAATAAATTTATAGATATATATTTGTACAGATAGATCAAGATTTGTTTTTTTTAATAAAAAAAATAGCAAACCCTAGCTTCATGAATATCATAGGTAGGTATTGGAATGAAGAAATAATAGAAGAAAATTACCCATGTTTGGGATATAAAGAAGGAGATAATCCTTGTGGATTTAGATGAAAAGCCTCTAATCTATAATTAGATTTCTAGATGAAAATAAGTGTGAATATGCACACCATGTGTGTGCAAATTCACACATGTTCTCATATGAGCACACCCAAGAAAATCTTCATCCTCCTCCCTCAAACATGAAAAGAACAAATGAGAGATTAGAGTTTCCATTTGTTTGTATAATATGCCTCCAACCCTAATTTTGAATAAGGGTTTGGAGTGCCATATGTTATGCATTTGATTATTGTTTTTGCAAATTTCTTTTATTAGTTGGTGACTTTCTTTAAGATTGATTTTTTTTATATTAAAGTCATAATTCTATCCCAATGTTTTAGTAATGAGAAAACTATATAGTGGTAATTTATTTTTCCCTTTTGAAATGCATCGCTAATATTGTTATTATTCTTATGTCATTATTTTTTTGTATTTGGCTTTAATTTTCTTTTGTAAATTTTTAAATTGAAGTATTAGTAAGTTGTAAAATTTTATAATTTTGGGAATGAAGATTAAGGTTATTAATTTTATTTAATTCAAAAAGGAATGTATTAAATGAGTAGTTAAATAAATAATGATTTAATATTTTGGGGATTATATTCTCTTAGTAATTCTAAATCTCATTTTAACACTAAATTATTATGGGTAAATTATAGAATTTAATTTAATTTCATACACCATTTTTTTCCATCTCTACTTGATAGTTGGGCTTAAATCATTAATTGGACTTAAATAATTAATAAATAATTCAATGATGTGGCTAGACTTTTTAAAACATAATTTTAAGGTCAATCTAGGAAGAATTAATAAAATTATTAACCTTATAAATATATAAATTAAGTGAGAGGACATAGTTTATAAATGTAATAACTAAGATTAAATTTAAATATTTATAACTCAAATGTTTCCTTTGTTTGATTAATTTGAATTCCCTTTAAGATCCTTAGGGTTAATCCATATTAATCCATAACTAACTCTGGTCATTTAGGGAGACGTTTTCCCTTTAATATGGCTTATCCCTAATCCCTTGTCACCTAATGTTTTCCATCGTGTGAGGGACGAGGGCACATCAGCACTTGCCCTGTGATCCCTTATGTGACATTGGGTGACTAGCCCATGCGAGCTATCATTCACAAGCTTCACATCAATGGGCTATTGAGTAACCTGGTTACGTCATGTGTTCGTTTAATGTTTCAATTTTTTTTTGTTGTTATGTTTTTGTCCGATATTTTTGGGCATTACATTCTAGTATCAGAGCTCTGTCACCATGGTTCCTATAATGCCTTTGTCAATAAAATAGAAGTACCAATATTTTTTTATTGTGAAGATAATAATGGTATTGATCTTATACCATTTGAATGGATCCAAAAAATTTCTTAATCATTGCTCATATAGAAACAAAAGAAGGAACAAAATGGTAGTGATTACATATAGTAGTGGAATTGTGCTCTACAATTGGTATTAGAGATAAGTACTTGGAAAAGACTTAATCAATCTAAGTAGGTCTTGAGTATAAAGTGCATGGCTTGTTAATTAGGATCTTCTTCTAACAAGGCACCTCTGTTTAATGACACCAATTATGTATTTTGGACTATAAGAATTGAAAACTAGTTATATTGTTTAGGGTTTGATGTTTGAACATTATTAAAAATTGATTATACTATGCTTATGAATCCTATTACTAGTTATTTTGATAAGAAATATTATGAGAACAATGCTAAATTTAAATATGTTATTTTGTGTGGATTTTCTAACACTAAATTTTTTAAAGTAATGCATTTTCAAACAACAAGGGAAGTGTAGGAAATATTGAAGAATGAATATGAAGTTGATGATAAAGTAAAGCAAGAAAATTTGCAAACTTATAAGGTTGACTGTGAGACCTTGAAGATGGAGGAAGATGAATGAATTGCAAACTATCTCCTTAGAGTTGATGAGATAGTAAGTGCAATTAAAGGTCTTCATGACAGGGTAAAAGATTTAGTGGTGGTAGGGCTACATTTTCTATATCATTTATTATTTATATTACATTTTGGTTCATTGACTTGGAAAGTTTTTCCATTTGGCTTTAAATAAACCCATTGATTTAACTAATTTGGTGTGAATTATTTGTGAATCATTTGAATTTTATCTTCTTCTTTTTTTTCTTTTTTTTCCGTTGTGAAGTTAGCTTTATAATATAGCATATGTGTATTTTGTACATGAAATGGAAAAAAATAATGCATGCAATGAAACAAATCAGTATAAATAAACATAATTTTGAAAACAATTACAAAGAAAAATATTAAATTATTTTAAAAAATTAATCTAATTTTTTATATTATATATAGAGAATAAAAATTGTTACAAAATAGAATGGACTAGTTTTGATCTTTAAAGATTACTGGTATTAAGTATAGAAACAATTAAAGACTATGAGATTTTGGGACCATGCACAACATTATTGATTGCTCAAAGATTCTCTAGATATATATATGAAATGTTATACAATGAACAATATGAGCAAGGGGCCCTAATATCATACTAAACAAAGTTGAATACAATACTTTTAAATTTTATTTTTTTTAAATAGATATTTATTAAATTATGTATTTTGCTAGGAATATAAAGATAATTAGAGTTATTTATTTTTTCCTTAATGCACAGGAAGGATAGATGACATAAAGATGTTTATATACTTTATGTACAATTAAATGCATTATGGATATTATTTATGTAATAGTTTATTATGGTTCAACTAGATGACACATGCTTTATGTCATTTTATTTGAATAAAAATAAAAATATTAAGGTTTGACACTTTCCAAGCATACATAATTCTTACCTTTTAGGTTCATTTTTTACATTTTGTTCATTTGGGAATGCACGAATTTATAATTTTTCTATAAAATATATTGATGAATTAATATATATTTTAATACTTTCCAAGTTTACATAAATGTTGTTGTTAGGTTTGTTGTTTCCATTTCTTTTATAGGCTAATATCATTATCATTTCTCTATTAAACATGCTCATATATATTTATTGATCATTATATGAGTTTAGAATAATATTAATGTATTACGGTAGTTTTGATAAATAAAGCAACAAGAGGGTGCTGGCCCGAACAAAAAAGGACTAGTAGCACACTAACAACACATTAATGTGATGAAGGGTGCTCCCCTTAATACCACAAGTACATAATAGAAATGGAGAAACAACAACAATAATATGCAAGAACAAAAAATTGGCTTCTTATTATCTCCACAAATGTGGAATTACAAACTTTCAGAATTACAATATGCAAAGCCACATGGGCATTCCCTTACAATATTCTATAGGACAAAGCCTCAGATCTACTACCCAGAACTGCCCTAGACAACACTACGAGCCTTCTTTATATAGGCAATTTCCACCACCCGAGAAGGTTCTAGAAATTTAGCCCTTAGGGCCGACCAAACTTAGAATTATTTTATTTTACAATTTATTACATCAAAGTCGGCTCAAAATGAGTTTTGAAACCCAAATAGAAATTTTGAAGAAAAATTATTTTTCGCCATTTCAGGTGACCCAACTTCTGAAGATCATAAGTCATCACCCGTTGACCTGATTGGCTATTATAACCCCATTATGGAAATGCCACAAAGCACTCTACAGGCCTAACCACTACAAAGTGCTTGTCACCCAAATTTTCAACCTCATTTGGGGCCTCTAAAGCCTTCAAAACTGAGTTCAAAGTTTCTGTACCCTGCTGCCAATACCAAAAATCTTCAATATCTTCAAAACTACATCTGATCTAGCCATGAAACTTTACTGGCAGGTTGATATGACTTAGATGAACCTCCATATGTAAAATCAAACATTTCGAGATCGTAAAACCAACTTACTAAAAATAGAAAGTTTCCATAAATAGCAACTCTACACAAGATAGCCCTTATTGAATACAAAAGTAGAAATATTTTTGGGTGATGCAAGATTGCTCTTACAACCAGGATGCTCCTGCATCAGACACCCGGGGTAATTTGAGAAGTGACCCTATCACAACTCAGGTGTGCAGAGGAAAACCAAGATGGTTAACCTCCTCCTTTGTTAGCCATGATGAATCTTCAACAGGTCATCCTTTCCATTTGACCAAATACTCTTCATATGTCTTGTTCCTTGTGCTTCTGCCAACACGACTGTCTAGAATGTCTTCAATCTCTTTAATATCTGAACTAGTTGTTTGAATACTCCATTGTGCTGCTGCAACCTCATCTTCAACACCTCCTTCATGATACTCTGTCAAATCTAAAATGTTAAACACTGGTGAAATATTCAGCTCAGTAGGCAATCCTACCTCATATGCATTTCCTGAATCATGCTTCTTCAGTATCTTACATGGTCCAAACTTCTTCATTTTCAGCTTGTTATATGTACCAACTGGAAACCGCTCCTTCCACAAATGAACCATGGCTTCATCCCCAACCTAAAATTTCTTATGCCTCATTTTCTCATCTACCTTAGTCTTATACTGCACATTCATCTTGGTAATATGATTCCTCACCTCCTCATGGATGTTCTTCAAGTGTTTTGCAAAATCCTTAGCTTCAGCACTACTTATGTCTCCTTTATATATCTTTCTCAACTCAGATGCATTTCTTGGACTAGTTCCATATACAATCTGGAATGGTGATTTACCAGTGCTCCTGTTGATAAAATTATTGTATGCAAATTATGCCTGTGGTAAAATTAAATCCTATCCTATTGGCTTATCCCCAACCAAACATCTCAGTAGATTTTCCAAACTTCTATTCACCACCTTTGTCTATCCATCAGTCTGTGCATGATGTGACGAACTGAACTTCAAATCTATCTTCAACTTCTTCCACAATGTCCGGCAGAAATATCCAACAAACTTAGTATCTCGATCTGAAACTATGGTCTTTGGCAAACCATGTAGTCTCACCACTTCTCTGAAAAAAAATTCTGCTACATGAACATCGTCATTAGTCTACTTACAGGGAATGAAATGTGCCATCTTCAAAAATCTATCAACTACTACAAAAATTGAATCATGTCCCTGCTGTGTCCTCAGTAAACCAAGAACAAAGTCCATACTGATATCCTCCCAAGGCTTCTTCGGTACGGGTAATGGCTAATAAAACCTTGTATTTTGCTTCACTCCTTTCACCATCTGACGTACTCTGCAACTCTTTACAAACTTCTTCACATCTTGTTGCAATTGTGGCCAATAATAATTCTCACCAACCAAAGCAAGTGTTTTATCATGACCAAAATGTCCAGCCAATCCTCCACTATGCTTCTCCTTGATGAGATTCTCCCTCATAGAACTTTATGGAATGCATAACTGACTCCTTTTAAATAGCATATCATCTTGGATGATAAAATTCAGCCATTTCATCCTGTCTAGAGTAACAGGTTCTATACAAGCTTTCCAAGCTTCACCAAAATCACGATCCTCTGGATATAAATTCTTGAGTTCCTTGAACCCAACCACTTCAATCTACATCTCTGTCAGCAATAGTTGCCTTCTGCTAAGAGCATCTACAACCTTATTAGACTTTTCACTCTTGTGTTTCAAAACAAATGTATAACTCTGCAAAAACTCAACCCATTTCAAATGCCTCTGATTCAACTTTCCTTGATTATTCAAATATTGCAACGCTTGATGATTAGTATACAAAAAAAACTCCTTAGGAAGCAGATAATATCTCCACTTCTTTAATGCATGAACTATAGCATAAAATTTTTGATCATAGACATAATATTTTCTCTTGGCATCATTTAACTTCTCACTAAAATAAGCAACCTTCTTGGCTCATAACAGCTCCTATTGCAGTACCACTAGCATCACAATCTACTTGAAACACCTTATTAAAATCTGGAAGTGCTAAAACAGGTTGTTCTGTAACTTTTTATTTCAACAATTGAAAACTCTTTTCTACCCCATTAGTCCACTTAAACTATTTTCTATCCCCTCTCATTGTTTTAGTCAAGGGTCCACAAATACTGCTAAATTTTTTGTAAAAGCTAGCCAAACCATGAAAAGATCTTACCTCAATAGCACTCCTTGGAGTAGGCCATTCAAGGATAGCATGTACCTTCTCTGGGTCCATTTTTAGACTTTCTACTGAAACTACATATCCCAAATACACTAACTCTTTCTTCACAAAACTTCACTTCTTCAAATTAATCAACAATTTCTCATCTCTCAACTTCTCAAACATCATACGAATATGCATCATATGTTCCTCCAATGTCTTGCTAAAAATCAAAATATCATCTAGGTAAACAATGACAAACTTACCTAGAAATTCTTTCAGAACTTCGTTCATGAGGTGCATGAAAGTGCTCGGTGCATTGGTTAGCCCAAAAGGCATGACTAACCACTCATACAATCCTTCCTTTGTCTTGAAGGTAGTCTTCCATTCATCTCCTTCTCTAATCCAAATCTGGTGATATCCCCTCTTCAGATCTATCTTTGAGAAATACATAGCCCCACTCAAACAATCCATAATATCATCCATTTGTGGCAATGGAAACCTATACTTGATTATGATCTTGTTTATTGCTCTGGAATCTGTACACATCCTCCACTCTCCATTCTTCTTTGGTGCTAATACTACTGGTACAACACAGGCACTCAGACTCTCTCGAATCAGCCCCTTTTGCAATAACTCATGTACTTGTCTATTCAACTCTTCACTTTCTGATGGTGTCATTCTATGTGCTGCCTTGTTTGGAAAACTGGCTCCTGGAATCAAATCCATCTGAGGACTGATCTTCCTTACCAGTGGTAATCCATCAGATACAATATCCTGAAACTCATTCAACAAATCTGCAACCTCTACAGGTACATCATCTACTTCTTCTTTACCAACTTTTGGAATTAAAGAAAAACACACATGCTCATGCCTCATACCATCTAGGAATTTTCTTCCATCAAAAAATGTTATTCTTGCATTACCACATACCTTTTCTTCGGTCTCCTTCAATGGCTTTAGCTTATGTCGCACTCCATCCTTTGTCAGGGAATAGGTATTCGCACATCCATCATGTACAACACATCTGTCAAACTACCACGGTCTACCCAACAACATATGACATGCATCCATAGAGATGATATCACATAGTACCTCATCTTGGTACCCACCAATCTTGAACTTTACTAGGCATTGTTCACTGACCATGACCTTGTGGTCATCCTGCACCTAGGCAATCCGATATGGATGTGGGTGTTTCTGTCTCTTAAGCTTCAACTTTGTCACTATCTCTTCTGACACCAAATTGTCAGTGCTTCCACTATCGATAATCACATCACAGCATTTACTCTCACACTTGCATCTAGTACGAAACATGCTCCTCCTTTGTTCAGGTTCATTCTCACCACTCAGCAAGACTCTTCTGTTAATTAGCATTTCTCCTCTTTTAGCATCTTTAGAATTTGATGATCTAGCATCTTCATCTACATGTGCAACTCTGGCCTCGCCTTCATTTCTCCTATCTGTTCTACCTTGGTGCTGAGGACATTCAAATGCCCTATGCCCTTCTTCTCCACAGTGAAAACATGTTCCGCGGAAGCCTCCTCTTCTAGATCCTTGTCCTCTTCCTCTCTGATCTCTATTACTCTGATCCTGGAAATGATTTGAATTATTTCCTCTCTGATTCTGACTGCTACTGGCCTCATCCTTCTTTCTCGGATCTTCATTTCGGCCACCACATGACCATCCACCAGATCTTCCACCATGACCTCTTCCATTTTGTCTACTCTCAAACTTCTTGTTCAGCTTTTCCTCTACTTTTAGGGTAAACCGGTATGCCTCCTCAATACTGTTCATTCAAACTAGATTCAACTCCTCCTGAATGCTTGGCCTTAACCCATTAAGGTATCGAGCAACTTTCTCCTTATCAGCTTCAGGCATGGCCTGTTCTGATGAGGACTCAATAAAAATCCTCTGTATACTCCTGAACAGATCTTCCTGCTTGCTTCAAACTTTGCATTTTCTTTATTAGGTCAAGCTCATAATCAACAGGAATGAACTGTCGCTTCAATTTATCCACCATCTGATCCCATCTTGTGATTTTATCTTTCTCTCTTCTATTTCGCTCCAATTGAATTTCTTGCCACTAGATCTTCGCATGACCTTTCAATCTGGCCTTCACAAATTTGACCCTATCAGGATCCTCAATATATTCATACTCAAAATATTCCTCACATTCATTGATCCATTCGATCGATTTCTCTAGGTTAAGATTTTTAGAAAATGTAGGAACCTCAATCTTAGGTCTTTTCCCAATCTTGGAAATCACCCAAAAAAGTCTTTCTTCCTCCTAGTTCACAATTTCAGCTTCTCCTTCTTGATATTCTTCTTTGGCTTCATCCTCACTTTCATCTCTGACATTAAGATTCATTCCTCTATGAATCTCTTCTTGCAATGCTCGCACTTGTCTTTGTAGCTCTCTAAGCTCAGGTGTCATAGCACCAGCTCTTCCGCCACGTTCTCTTTGTGGAGGCATTTTCGCGATGCGCACTGAAACCCTAACCACGGTCCTGGTGCAAACTACCTCACACTCGGTGATCTGTTTACACACTCAAGAACTCCTACTCTGATACCACTTGATGAAGGGTGCTCCACTTAATACCACAAGCACATAACAAAAATGGAGAAACAACAACAATAATATGCAAGAACAGAAAATTGGCTTCTTATTATCTCCACAAATGGGGAATTACAAACTTTCAGAATTACAATATGCAAAGCCACATGGGCATTCCCTTACAATATTTTGTAGGACAAAGCCTCGAATCAATACCCAGATCTACTACCTAGAACTACCCTAGACAACACTACGAGCCTTCTTTATATAGGCAATTTCCACCGCCCGAGAAGGTTCTAGAAATTTAGCCCTTAGGGCCGACCAAACTTAGAATTATTTTATTTTACAATTTATTACATCAAAGTTAGCTCAAAATGGGTTTTGAAACCCAAACAAAAATTTTGAAAAAAAATTATTTTCCGCTATTTCAGGTGACCCAACTTCCGAAGATCATAAGTCATCACCCATTGACCCGATTGGCTATTATAAACCCATTTTGGAAACACCACAAAGCACTTTATAGGCTTGACCCACACAAAGTACCCGTCACCCAAATTTTCAACCTCATCCGGGGCCTCTAAAGCCTTCAAAACTAAGTTTGAAGTTTCTGTACCCTGCTGCCAATACCAAAAATCTTCAATATCTTCAAAACTACACCTGATCTAGCCATGAAACTTTGCTGGCAGGCTGATATGACTAAGATGAACCTCCATATGTAAAATCAGACATTCTGAGATCGTAAGACCAACTTACTAAAAATAGAAAGTTTCCATAAATAGCAACTCTGTGCAAGATAGCCCTTATTGAATACAAAAATAGAAATATTTTTGGGTGATGCAAGATTTCTCTTACACCCAGGATCCTGCATCATAATGTAACTAGTCACAATGGATAAACAGTTTAACAATATAATCACTAGTCTAAATTTGCCCCTATCAAAAACATAAACACAATACTAAACATAATGTATTACGGTAGTTATATGCCTTACACATGTTATTTAGGTTACAAATTATTATGATTATGGTTGGTCTATTTAGGTAGATGACACATGGTTTATATGATTTTTATATGTTTAAAAGTGTAAAAGTAATATTTAGTAATATAAAAATAAAATATATATTGATTATAAGAAAAATTCAAATAATTTAAAAAGATATGTACAATTACAATAAATTAAAAGTATTATAAATATTATGGTTAAATAAAATATTATATTAAAATTTAACTAACCCTTAATAAAATAGATTGTTAAAACAAATCCGAAGAAGATTAAATCCTTAGCTAAATTCAATCTTAATTCTTATAGTAAACAAAATTCAAATAATAAGCATTTACAAAATGAAGATATAATTTTTTTGCTTTTCTAAATTTGAAAAAAAAATTAATTTATTAATAATAATATATTATATAATTAATCAATTACCCACCTCTAATTTTTACTTACTAATAGATAAATATCACACATTATGTGTGTGTATGTATGTATGTATGTATACATACATACATACACACACACACAGACAGACACACACACACACAAACACTCACTCACTTACACATGACATATGACAATGAAAATAAAATAATACATATGATAATTTTATTCAATTGTTTAATCACAAATATAAATGTCTCACTCAATTATAGATATGAAATAGATGATCTATGAAAATGTAAACAAAATAAAGCATATAGAAATCTTTCAATTATAAATATGACAGATATGACATATGACAATGTAAAAAAATAATACAATGTTACAAAATCCAACCCTAACCATGTTACTAACCATGATGTAAATCCTAACTCTAACCATAATTTAACCCTAAATCATGAACCCTAATCCTAGTCCTTACGATAATTGAAAATTACAATGGAAATTCAATCATATCATGTACATTTTTCAATAAAATTGATGGTAAAAAATAGCTAAAGTACATATTGCTTGTTAAATTTTGTCCTTATTTTTCTTAAATTACAATTGAAAATTTCAATGAAGGTTGATCATAAATCATATATCATGTGAATATTTTCCAATAGAACTAATGCTAAAAATAGATAAAAATACATATTACTTGTTAAATTATGTCCTTACCATAACAAATGTTCAAAATTATTGTAAAATAAATGAAAAACAATTCATTACAATTTTCACCTTCTTCACATCTTATATGTTATCATATTCAAAATATTTCTCCATCTCAGTGATCCAATCCATCAATTCATTTGCATCCAAATTTACACTATACTCAGGAGGGTTAAACTACGATGTGGTCTTCAAACTTGTCAATGCTTGCAAGAATCTTTCTTCTCCTTGATCCATTATAGGTGTAGGTGCAACTACCTCCTGTGCTTCTTTAGCTTCATCAGCACTAACATCATCAACATGTTCTCCATGATGTTGGGCTACCTCAATAGCTTCCAATCTAGGGATAATTTGTCTTTGATGCATTGGCATTCTTGGGTCCTCAGTGAATCTGCATGGTGGGGTGTTACTTGGCTGGTGTTACTCAGTCGCAGCCTTAACCGATGGTCTCGATTATTGAAGGAAGCTCGGTCATTGAAGAAACTCAGTGAGACTTCTTGTGCTCGGTGTAACTTGTGCTAGGTAATACCTATGTTTCTCGGTGTTGCTTGGCTTGGTCATTTTTTTCACTGGTGCTTGGTTATTTCTCTGGCGCTCAGTAGTTCTGGTTTACCGACTGGAGTGCATTTATTGTTGGTATCTTTTGTTGGATTCTCCTATGTGGATCTGGAGGCTGACATGTTGAATTTAATAATTCTAAGGCTATTTGAGAGATGATTTGTATTGCATTTAATATTTGTTTGTAGGAGTTAATGGTTTCATCTAGCCGACTGATGGCTGATGATTAGTATTTATAGGATGTTTTGGTAGTTGTTTTGGCAATGGAGGAGGGGAAGTTCTGAGAGTAGACCCATGGTAGCATATAAGTGAAGTTGTGGAAAAGATCCTGCGAGCTCTTGTAGATCAGATTATTATCTGATAGTTTGTAATAGAAGAGCTAGTGGTTTTCTTACTTGGAGACAAGGAGATTGCTTGCTGGCTTGTGAGCACAAGTTCAGATCTACCTTAGGGTTTCCATCAGTTGCTAATATGTCTTAGAACTGAACTAGCTGGAGTTGTATTGGATCTTGTTGATCTCACTAAATTGTTTTTTATTCTAATTGGCCCTAACTTAGAAGGCCTTACAGACGAGCATGTAAATGGAAAATATGTTTTGAAACAATTATTGTGTTGTGTTATTCTGATGTTTTGTTCTAAATATGAAAGGTTGGACTGTCCTTAATTGGATCCACCATCATTTACCTGTGTTAGGTGGTATCAGAGCTAAGTTGATCATGGGGAGTGAAGGTTGACCTAGCAATGCTGATCTTGCAAAGTTGATCTTGTTAGCGAAGAGATCATATGATCTGGGTTGTAGATCCATGGCATTGAACTTGTGGAAACCTATCCTAGTTATTTGCAAGGTGGTAGGTTGCGATCTGACTTGCATACAACTTGGAGATTGTCACAAGGTGGTTAGTGTAGGGTTTTGATGCAGAGGGTTTCTCTTATCTTTAAGGATGCCTCCAAGAAGATTGGATCCTAGAGTGATTGTGGATCTCTATGATATTGTGGAATCTAGGATTACAGAGAAGGTGAAATCTGATTTTAGATCTGAGATGGAGTTGATGAAGAATGATATGGTCACAGAGATCATGAGAGCTATGATTGGTGTACCTCAGAATGTTGGTATCGAAGATGCTTATGAGGAAGCTTCTGAAGACTTTGAAGCTACTGGATCTAGTGGTGATGACTAGAGAGATAGATCTGGTGAAGGTAGAACTACTCGGTTGCGTAGATCTAGAGCTCTGTTAAGTAATAGTTACTAAATGGAAGTCTCTACTTTCTCTGGTACTTTGAAACTTGAGAATTTGATTGACTGGATTGGTGAACTTAAAGATTTCTTTGAGCTGAAAGAAATTGAAGATCCTCTTTGGGTGAGATTAGCATAGACAAAATTGAAAGGACATGCTTCTTTTTGGTGGAAATAATTACAAAGAGATTGAGAAGATGAAGGTGAAATGAAGATCAATCGGTGGAGGTTGATGGTGACTAAGTTGAAAGATAAGTTCCTACCTGCTGACTATGAGCTTGACTTGTTTAAGAAGTTGCAGAATATGAAATAGAAAGATTTGACTATTGAAGATTATACCGAGGAGTTCTACAAGCTTACTATTCAGTCTGGACACAGAGAACTTGGTAAGGAAAAGGTAGCTCGGTATGTGAATGGTTTGAGATTCAATATTCAGGATGAGCTTGGTATGTTGAAGATTGATTCTATTGAAGATGTTTATCAGTATGCTCTGAAGGAAGAAGATAAGTTGAAAAGGAAACAACATAGTAATTCCTGAGAGAAGGAAAAGATTGATCACTCGATGAAGGATAAACCGATGACTAGAGAACATGAACAGAAACCTCTAGAACTGAAGAAGATAGGTAGAGTTATCTTTAAGGGTACTTTCTATAACTATGGTGAAGAAGGACACCATTTTTTTGAGTGTACACAGAAGAAGCTTGGTGACTAAAGAGCTGTTGTGGTGAATAAAAATATTGAGAATGAACCTGAATATGAGAATTTGCTGATTCAACGAACATTGCTCGGGACAAAGGAGGAACCTTGTTAGAGGGTTAACTTGTTTAGGACTCGGTGCAAGTATAGAGGTAAACTTTGTGATGTTATTGTTGAAAGTGGTAGTACTGAAAACCTTGTTGCTAAGGACATGGTTCATAAACTTGTTTTGAATAGAATGAGACATCCACATCCTTATAGGAATGGCTGGTTGCAAGATGATCATGCTCTAGAAGTAAGAGAATAATGCTTTATTGATGTTTAGATTGGCCAGTATAAGGATCTTGTGTTATGTGATATTGTGGAGATAAATAGTTATCATATATTTCTTGGTAGACCTTGGTAGAGCTATGTATGATTTTGTGAAGAATGTGTTTATTGTTGAGAAGGATGACAAGAATTTTTCCCTGATGCCTTTGATGGATACAAAACTCAGTAGGAGGAGTCTGAGTATTGGTAGCCAAGTTGAGTTGGTAGATCTTGAGAGAATGAATGATCAGTCTGGAGAAAAGACATGTGTGAACTATCAAGGAAAGACTTGAAGAGACAGAGGAAGCCAAAGTGGAAGAGTATGCAAGTGAAAAGGTGGACTTGTATGTGAAGAACCAATTTTGGGTTTATGTGTTGAATCCTAGAAGATGTTCTTCTCCCACATGAACATCTTTTCAAACCTGAGGTGTCTAATGAATGGGCATTCTTGGGTCCTCAGTGAATCTACATGGTGGTGTGTTACTTGGCTACTGTTACTCGGTTGTAGCCTTAACCGATGGTCTCAGTTATTGAAGGAAGCACAGTCATTGAAGGAACTCGGTGAGACTTCTTGTGCTTGGTGGAACTGGTGATTGGTAATATCTATGTTGCTCGATGTTTCTTCGCTTGGTTGGTTGTTTCACTGGTGCTCGGTTGTTTCTCTAGTGCTCGGTAGTTTTGGTTTATCGACTGGAGTTCTTGAAGATTTGTGTGGCTGACTTGGTACATTTATTTTTGGTATCTTTTTTTGGATTCTCCTATGTGGATCTGGAGGCTGACATGTTGAATTTAATAATTGTAAAGCTATTTGAGAGCTGACTTATATTGCATTTAATCTTTGTTTGTAGGAGTTAATGGTTTCATCTAGCTGACTGATGGCTGATGATTAGTATTTATAGGATGTTTGGGTAGTTGTTTTGGCAATGGAGGAGGGGAATTTCAAAGAGTAGATCTAGAGTAGCAGATAAGTGAAGTTCTGGAAAAGATCCTGTGAGATCTTGCAGATTAGATTATTATTTGATAGTTTGTAATAGCAGAGCTAGTGGTTTGCATACTTAGAGACAAGGAGATTGCTTGGTGGCTTGCGAGCACAACTTCAAATCTTCCTTAGGGTTTCCATTAGTTTCCGATATGTCTTGGAATTGAACTAGCTAGAGTTGTATTGGATCTTGTTGATCTTGCAGAATTGTTTCTGATGGTAATTGGCCCTAACCCAGAAGGCCTTATAGTCGGCCATGTAAATGGAAAATATGTTTTGAAACAATTTTTGTGTTGTGTTATTTTGATGTGTTGTTCTGAAGTTACAAGGTTGGACTGTCCTTAATTGGATCCACCATCCTTGACCTTCGCCAGTCTTAGCATATAAGCTAAACCTAGATCTGTATCTCTCCTTCCTCAAACCATCTTGAAACTCTTTTGAATTGTAGGTCACATCAAAGTCTTCTACCCCATAATAAATAAACAACTAGGCTTTACAAGAAGGAACCTCATTCGAAGACCTAGATTTGCAAACCTAGATCAAACCTTGCTCTAATACCACTTGACATGAGTAGGATTAGATAAGTGGCACCAAAGGCTCACCCAATTACCAAACCACCTTTCAGAATCAAAACACAAAAGCAATAAAATAGTAAAGGAGAGAAAGGAAGTAGATCATATTCATATATTCATTCAAACTTGATACATCTCAAGCTATGAGGCCTTCTCGGTTGCGACCAATACAAATAGGAATCAATTACAAAATAGAACAGTCCTCCTACATCACATGAGATCCTTGATCTCTATCTTCCTATCCATGTCCTTGTTCCCTTCTAACCTCCAATAGATCATTACCTTTATACACGAGGCTATTGATTAGGTTGTCCCAAAAGCATCTTCAAGAGCCAACATTGGAGAAAGCGACGACCCAAATTTTGGTCCACATATTTCCCAATGAGTGATCTCGACATTAATATCATGACCAAATTAAATACACAGGTTGACCCAGAAAGAAGATCCAACACTAAACTCGTTGATGAACCAGGTCACGGAGCAACATAAAACACACTGAACCCAATTGGTGAAGAACATCACCAAGTAGGATAGAGCATAATAAAGCTACCCAGTGAAAGGCACCACTGAGCAGAGACAACACACCACCAAGTAGTAACTGAGCTCATTAGTGAATAATCAGGAACTGATGAAGGGTGCTCCCCTTAATACCACAAACACATAACAGAAATAGAGAAACAACAACAATATGCAAGAACAAAAAATGGGCTTCTTATTATCTCCACAAATGTGCAATTACAGACTTTCAGAATTACAACATGCAAAGACACATGGGCATTCCCTTACAATATTCTATAGGACAAAGCCTCGAACTATTACCCAGATCTACTACCCAGAACTATTCTGAACTGCCTAAGACAATAATACAGCCTTCCTTATATAGGCAATTTTCCACTGCCTGGGAAGGTTCCAAAATTTTAGCCAATAAGGCCGACCAACTTAGAATTATTTTATTTTACAGTTTATTACATCATAGTCGGCTCAAGATAACCTTTGAAACCCGAACAGAAATTTTGAAGAAAATTATTTTCCGCCATTTCAGGTGGCCCAACTTCCAAAGACCATAAGTCATCACCAATTGACCCGATCGGCCATTATAACCCCATTTTGGAAATGCCATGAAGTGCTCTACAGGCTTGACCCGGGTAAGTGCCTATCACCCAAATGTTTGACCTCATCCGGGGCCTCTAAAGCCTTCAAAACTGAGTTCAAATTTTCTGTACCTTGCTGCCAATATCGAAAATCTTTAATATCTTCCAATATACACTTGATCTGGCAATGAAACTTTACTAGCAGACTTATATGACCAAAATGAACCTCCAAGAAAGAAATCAGATCATTCTGAGCACATACAAAAATTATCAAAAATAGTAACTTTCCATAAATAGCAGCTCTGCACAAAATAGCCCTTATTGAATATAAAAATATAATTTTATTTTTTTTTGGGTGATGCAAGATTGCTCTTACACCCAGGATGCTCCTGCATTAGACACCCAGGGTAATTTGAGAAGTGACCCTATCACGACTCAGGTGTGTAGAGGAAAACCAAGATGGCTAACCTCCTCCTTTGTCAGCCATGATCAATCTTCAACAGGTCATCCTTTCCACTTGACCAGATATTCTTCATATGTCCTGTTCCTTGTGCTCCTACCAACACGACCGTCCAATATATCTTCGATCTCCTTAGTGTCTGAACTAGTTACTGAAATACGCCACTGTGCTGCTATGATCTCATCTTCAACACCTCCTTCATGATACTCTGTCAAATCTAAAATGTTAAACACTGGTGAAATATTCAGCTCACTAGGCAATTCTACCTCATATGCATTTCCTGAATCATGCCTCTTCAATACCCTACATGGTCCAAAGTTCTTCATTTTCAGCTTGTTATATGTACCAACTAGAAACCACTCCTTCCGCAAATGAACCATGACTTCATCACCAACTTGAAATTCCTTATACCTCCTTTTCTCATCTGCCTTAGCCTTATACTATGCATTCATCTTGGTAATATGCTTACTCACCTCCTCATGGATGTTCTTCAAGTGTTCTGCAAAATCCTCAGCTTCAGCACTACTTATTTCTCCTTTATCTATCTTCCTCA
Organism: Chamaecyparis obtusa; assembly: GCA_027943335.1. Classification (NCBI taxonomy): domain Eukaryota; kingdom Viridiplantae; phylum Streptophyta; class Pinopsida; order Cupressales; family Cupressaceae; genus Chamaecyparis; species Chamaecyparis obtusa. The sequence goes on along the minus strand of BSBK01003220.1, from coordinate 96,743 downwards.
ATTTAGATGCATTTCTTGGACTACTTCCATATACAATCTGGAATGGTGATTTACCAGCACTCTTTTTGTTAGAATTATTGTATACAAATTCTACCTGTGGTAAAATCAAATCCCATCCTGTTGGCTTATCTCCAACCAAACATCTCAGCAAATTTCCCAAACTCCTATTCACCACCTCTATCTGTCCATCAGTCTGTGGATGATGTGATGAACTGAACTTCAAATCTGTCTTCAAATTCTTCCACAATGTCCGCCAGAAATATCCAACAAACTTAGTATCTCGATCTGAAACTATGGTCTTTGGTAAACCATGTAGTCTCACCACTTCTCTGAAAAACAATTCTGCTACATGAACAGCATCATTAGTCTTCTTGCAGGGAATGAAATGTGCCATTTTAAAAATTTGTCAACCACCACAAAAATTGAATCATGTCTCTGCTGTGTCCTCGGTAAACCAAGAACAAAGTCCATGCTAATATCCTCCCATGGCTTCTTTGGTATAGGCAATGGCTGATACAACCCTATATTCTGCTTCACTCCTTTCGCCATCTAACATACTCTGTAACTCTGTACAAACTTCTTCACATCTTGCTGCAACTGTGGCCAATAATAATTCTCACTAACCAAAGAAAGAGTTTTATCACGACCAAAATGTCCAGCCAATCCTCCGCTATGCTTCTCCTTGATGAGATTCTCCCTCATCGAACTTCATGGAATGCACAACTAACTCCTTCTAAATAGCATATCATCCTGGATGATGAAATCCAACCATTTCGTCCTGTCTAGAGTAACAGGTTCTGTACAATCTTTCCAAAATTCACCAAAATTAGGATCCTCTGGATACAAATTCTTGAGTTCCTTGACCCCAACCACTTCAATCTGCATTTTTGTCAGCAATAGTTGCCTTCTACTAAGAGCATCTGCAACCCTGTTAGACTTTCCACTCCTGTGTTTCAAAACAAATGTATAACTCTGCAAAAATGCAACCCATTTCAAATGCCTCTGATTCAACTTTCCTTGACTATTCAAATATTGCAAAGCTTGATGATCAGTATACAAAACAAACTCTTTAGGAAGCAGATAATATCTCCACTTCTTTAATGCCTGAACTACAGCATAAAATTCCTGATCATAAACATAATACTTCCTCTTGGCATCATTTAACTTCTCACTGAAATACGCAACAGGTTTACCTTCTTGGCTCATAACAGCTCCTATTGCAGTACCACTAGCATCACAATCTACTTGAAACACCTTATTAAAATCTGGAAGGGCTAAAATAGGTTGTTCTGTAACTTTTTGTTTCAACAATTGAAAACTCTTTTTTTCCCCATTAGTCCACTTAAACTCTTTTCTATCCCCTCTCATTGTTTCAGTCAAGGGTCCACAAATACTGCTAAAATTTTTGATAAACTTTTTGTAAAAGCAGGCTAGACCATGAAAAGATCTTACCTCAGTAGCACTCCTTGGAGTAGGCCATTCAAGGATAGCATGTACCTTCTCTGGATCCATTTTTAGACATTCTGCTGAAACTACAAATCTCAAATACACTAACTCTTTCTTCAAAAAATGACACTTCGTCAAATTAATCAACAATTTCTCTTCTCTCAGCTTCTCAAATACCATACGAATATGCATCATATGCTCCTCCAATGTCTTACTAAAGATCAAAATATCATCTAGGTAAACAATGAAAAACTTACCCAGAAATTCTTTCAGAACCTCGTTCATGAGCCGCATGAAAGTGCTCGGTGCATTGGTTAGCCCAAAAGGCATTACTAACCACTCATACAGTCATTCCTTTGTCTTGAAGGCAGTCTTCCATTCATCTCCTTCTCTGATCTGAATCTGATGATATCCACTTTTCAGATCTATCTTTGAAAAATACACAACTCCACTCAAACAGTCCATAATATCATCCATTCGTGGCAATGGAAACCTGTACTTGATTTTGATCTTGTTTATTGCCCTAGAATCTATACACATCCTCCATTCTCCATTCTTCTTTGGTGCTAATACCGCTGGTACAGCACAGGGACTTAGACTCTCACGGATCAATCTTTTTTGTAACAACTCATGTACTTGTCTGTTCAACTCCTCACTTTCTGCAGGTGTCATTCTGTGTGCTACCTTGTTTGGAAAACTCACTCCTGAGATCAAGTCCATCTGATGATTGATCTTTCTGACTGGTGGTAATCCATCAGGCACATTATCGAATACAATATCCTGAAACTCATTCAATAAATCTGCAACTTCTACAGGAACATCTTCTACTTCCTCTTTACCAGCTTTTGGAATTAAAGCAAAACATACATGCTCATGCCTCATACCATCTAGGAAATTTATTCCATCAACAAAAGTTATCCTTGCATTACCACATACATTTTCTTCAGTCTCCTTCAATGGTTTTAGCTTATGTCGCACTCCATCCTTTGTCAGGGAAAAAGTATTCGCATGACCATCATGTACAGCACATCTGTCAAACTACCATGGTCTACCCAACAACATATGACATGCATCCATAGATATGATATCACATAATACCTCATCTTGGTATCCGCCAATCTTGAACTTCACCAAGCATTGTTCATTGACCATGACCTTGTGGTCATCCTGTACCCAGGCATCCGATATGGATGCGGGTGTTTCTGTCTCTTGAGCTTCAACTTTGTCACCATCTCTTCTGACACCAAATTGTTAGTGCTTCCACTATCAATAATCACATCACAACATTTACCTTCACACTTGCACCCTAGTGTGAAACAGGCTCCTCCTTTGCTCAGGTTCATTCTCACCACTCAACAGGACTCTTCTGTTAATGAATGTTTCTCCTCTTTCAACATCTTCAGAATTTGATGATTTGGCATCTTCATCTATATGTGCAACTCTAGCCTGGCCTTCATTTCTCCTGTCTGTTTTGCCTTGGCTCTGAGGACATTCAAATGCCCTATGACCTTCTTGTCCACAGTGAAAACATGTTCCACGGAAGCCACCTCTTCCTCTTCCTCTTTGATCTCTATTATTCTGATCTTGGAAGCAGTTGGAATTATTTCCTCATTGATTTTGACTACTACTAGCCTCATCCTTCTTTTTTGGATCTTCATTTCGGCCACCATATGACCGTCCACCAGATCGTCCACCGCGACCTCTTCCATTTTGTCTGCTCTCAAACTTCTTATTTAGCTTTTCCTCTACTTTTAGGGCAAACTGGTATGCCTCTCCAATTACTATTCATTCGAACTAGATTCAGCTCCTCCTGAATGCTTGGCCTTAACCCATTAAGGTATCGGGCAACTTTCTCCTTATCAGCTTCTGCATGGCCTATTCTGATGAGAAGTCGATAGAACTCCTCTATATACTCCTGAACAGATCTTACTGCTTGCTTCAAATTCTGCATTTTCTTCAGTAGGTCAAGCTCATAATCAATAGGAATGAACTGTCACTTCAATTTATCCACCATCCGATCACATCTCATGATTTTTTCCTTTCCCCTTCTATTTCACTCTAACTGAATCTCTTGCCACCATATCTTCGCATGACCTTTCAGTCTGGCCTTCACAAATTTGACCCTATTAGGATCCTCAACATCTTCATACTCAAAATATTCCTCACATTCATTGATCCAGTCAATCAATTCCTCTAGGTTAAGATTTCTAGAAAATGTAGGAATCTCAATCTTAGGTCTTTTCCCAATCTTGGAAATCGCCTGAAAAAGTCTTTCTTCCTCCTGGTTCATAATTTCAACTTCTCCTTCTTGATATTCTTCTTCGGCTTCATCCTCACTTTCATCTCTGACATTAAGATTCATTCCTCTGCGAATCTCTTCTTGCAATGCTCGCACTTCTCTCTGCAGCTCTCTAACCTCAGCTGTCACAGCACCAGCTCTTCCGCCACGTTCTCTTCGTGGAGGCATTTTTACGATGCGCGCTGAAACCCTAACCACAGTCCTGGTGCAAACTGCCTCACAGTCGGTGATCTATTTACACACTCAAGAAAACCTGCTCTGATACCACTTGATGAAAGGTGCTCCCCTTAATACCACAAACACATAACAGAAATAGAGAAACAACAACAATATGCAAGAACAGAAAATGGGCTTCTTATTATCTCCACAAATGTGGAATTACAGACTTTCAAAATTACAACATGCAAAGCCACATGGGCATTCCCTTACAATATTCTGTAGGACAAAGCCTCGAACTATTACCCAGATCTACTACCCAGAACTATTTTGAACTGCCTA
>BSBK01003220.1:0-87500 GCA_027943335.1 Chamaecyparis obtusa | reverse complement strand
AATAGCGAAGGTGCATCAAATCGGATCCAAATTTCAACCCTTTTATGGATTTACAGGTTTAATTGCGAGCCCATGGAATTGGCTATGAGAAAAATGTGATTGTATATCAACTGATTACAAAATGTGCAGTTGAGGAGAAAATATTGCAATGATGAAGAAGAAAATTGGCTATGGAAAATCTAGTTATGAATTTTCTTAAGAATGAAACTATTAAGGAATTGCATGATATATCACTCAAGGTGCAAGGAATATTCTTGATGAACATGGGATTGCAGTTACATCTATTCAATATACCGAGAAGATATAGAAAATCTTCTTAATAGAGAGATTAATGTGAGAGAAAGGGACATTTTAGAATCTAATGGTGATTTTTGGTGCCATCGAAGGTATGCCAATTACTTAGGACGAAGAGTAAAAACCACAATTAATGGAAAAGAGTGGGAAGAGCTTCTTGGACCCATGTCATGATAGAAGTTATAGATAAGGAAGAAGAGCTAGGAAGGGAAAGCGGCAAAAGAAAGAAGTAAGATATGCATGTGAGCCTATGTTAGATGATGATGATGACATGAGTACTCACCATTTTCTAGTAGCTCAAGTAGTGGATAGAAGCTCTTCAGTGCACATGTACACTAGAACACAAAAATTTCAGATAGAGAAGTAACAAGTGTTGTGGAATTATCATAGAGCAATGTGAAATGAAGCCTCAAATTGTTTCATTAGCAAGAAAATAATTTGGCCATGCACTTCATTCTAGGACCACAAATATTTCTATTAGAAATGCCTATTCATCAATGGTCTTACATTTACGGGACTGGGAAACCTAGTTACTCATGTTGGGCAATATCCCTCAAATTATGTAAGTTCATTGGCACCTTTGGAAAGGTAGTCTCACTCCTCATTTTATAACAAAGGGTAGTCATCTATGGTCCAAGGTTATAATTCAACTGACAAATAGAGAGCTTCTCAAGATCTAATCTCTTTCGTAGAGAAGTTCCCAATTCATCTCAAGGTTCTCATTTAGGTGAGCAACTCCTCGAAGGTCCTCAAATAGACCCATTCAATATCCCAAATTGGTTAAAGGGTAGATGCAATTTTGGAAAGAGTGGGAAGAGCTTCTTGGACCCATGATAGAAGTTACAGATAAGGAGGAAGAGCTAGGAAGGGGAAAGCGGAAAAGGAAAAAAGTAAGATATGCATGTGAGCCTATGTGAGATGATCATCATGAGTACTCACCATTTGCTAGTAGCTCAAGTAGTGATAGAAGCTCTTCAGTGGACATGTACACTAACACAAAAAAATTTTAGATAGAGAAGTAACAAGTGTTGTGGAATTATCCATAGAGCAATGTGAAATGAAGCCTTGAAAATTGGTTCATTAGTAGGCAAAAGAATTTGTTTATGCACTTCAATCTAGCACCACAAATATTTCTATTAGAAATGCCTATTCATCAATGGCCTTACATTTACGGGACCTGGGAAATCCGGTTACTCATGTTGGGCAATATCCATCAAATTATGTAAGTTCATTGGCACCTTTGGAAAGGTAGTCTCACTGGACTCATTTTACAACAAAGGGAAGCCATCTATGGTCCAAGGTTTTAATTCAGTTGACAAGTGGAGAGATTATCAAGGGTACTGATCTCTTTCATAGAGAAGTTCCCGATTCATCTCAAGGTTCTCATTTAGGTAACCAACTCCTTGGAGGTCCTCAAATAGACCCATTCAATTTTTGAAATTGTTAAAAGGGTAGATGCAATTTTTGAAAGAGTATCCCATTGAAGACAAATGGAAATTCTAGTGAGCATAAAGTTATTGCATATCCAATAGGTGTATCTCCTCTACTGAAAAATATAATTGCTTCTAGAGACTTGAGTTTAAATGGAGGACTGTTTGATCCCAAACATGCCCCAACTGAGCAGATGAACCAGATGTTTCTTGAGTAAAAAAGATAGTGGTTTATTAAAGCATCTGCATTATCCCACTTGCTATCAATTCTCTCTCTCTCTCTCTCTCTCTCTCTCTAGATTGTCAAGGATTTCTAAAATTACAACTGCAAGTAAGAAAATATTGCATATTGCACGCTTCTATAAGCATGTGAAATATATAATCTATTCAAACTGATTTTTTTGTCTAAAAGTGACACAAATCTCCAGGATATTATCATGCTTAACATGATTTTCCAATGTTGTAGATATGCCCATTGCCCTACTCTTTTGAGAATTGTAGGGCCTCTAGAATTGGTTGGTCTGTCTTGGTTGTCTATTGCCATTAGGTATCATAACATACATAGCTCTTAAACGTTGGGTTAGATATACATTTGGGTACATTTAGATATAAATTGGGTACATTTGGTCTTTCTTGGTTGTCTGTTGCCATTAGGTATCATAACATATATGAGTGTATTTTATCCTCAGGCAAGTCACTCATCATCCCACCATCAGTCTACGTAGGATGCATCCATCCTTATGTCAAACATGTCAAATCTAATCTTTTTCTTCAATCATCTAATTTTGGCATAAGATATTTGTTACATTCATGTTGACATTAGTTCTTTTGGATTTTTTTTATATCTTTCTTGGAGTTCTCTTGTTTAGTCTCCTCAAGGTTACCATGATCCTTTATATCATGGTGTGTCATGAATGATGAAACTTGGGACTTGTTTATGGTTTTATTTTCTTTTGTGTGTGGTCTAAATTTGTTCATTGCACTTCCACATGTGATTCCAATAGTCACATGGTGCACTAGGTCATATCTCTTTCTTGTGTTCTTCCAACATCATTTGCACCAAAGTCCTTTATGGATCTTGTGTAATGCCAGTCTAATAGTTTCTATTTGTCATGTCATGTCCTATGCACTATTTATGCCACAACCTTGGCTCTACATACCTTGGCTATTCACTGATGTTGCTAAATCAAAATAAGTGCTCACTACATGACAAGCCATTTGCAAGGGTACTCAAGATCCATGATCATTTTTCATCACCATTTCGCTTGCATTTTTATTCACCCATAATTCATCCTAACCTAGTTGCTTTTCCTAATTAAGCCTCTTTACCCCCATCCTTGATTATGTCTTGGGGAGGTAAACTATCAAGCATTTTCATTCTTATCTAGTCTATCTGCATAGTTATCTAATTTGCATATATGTTATATTATGACATTCTCAAGTTTTAATTGTGAGTGAACAATTGATTAACCCCACCACTCTTAGTTGTATTTACCTCCTTTTGGGCCTAACATCTTTGTCACGTGATCCCCTATGGATGAGGTTCCCTCTCCTTGTACCTTCATGGATGCTCTAGTCCTCCATATTGGTCCATGTACTAGATGGTGGTTGTGGTACCAATGTTGTCTTTGTCCTTGTCCTAGTACTTGTGGTTGTGCTTGTGCACCCTAATCAATGTCCATCATTGTAACACATCCCTACCCACTATCTCTTCCATATATCTAGGTTACCTATACCCATGGTCTTCCTCCATCTCCCCCTCTATCTTACCTAGCTACTCTTTTCCTTGAGCACCCTTTGGTAAAGTGTTTCTACCTGTCTTTGTACCCCCCTCATAGGTGATGCTTCTTTCTCTTCCTCCATAGTTCCACTACCACTGCTCTCCTCAAGCACTGAGCTAACTGGTATGCATCAACCTGGTGTCCTTCTACATGCACCTCCCTCTTACACATCCATAGGGTAGGAATCCCTATCCTACACATATCTCTTGGTATCATCCTAACCCACCATATTGTATATGCTATAGTCACCCCTAGATTTGTTGGCCTAACACATAGATCCTAGTCAGATGACCTTATCTCAATCCACTCCCTCACGATCCCTCTCCAATCTAGAGTCCATCCAAACTATCCAACCATCTCCCATATCCAACCAAGGCTCAAACATACACATATTTATTGGTCTCTCAGTGCTACTGCTAGTGCCCGTGGCAAAATAAGTACTACTTGTAAGGACTACATTCATTCTCCTTCCCCTTGTCTATCTCCCTTTCCCCTTCTCTCTCTCTCTCTCAACTTCTCCCTCTCTCCTTCTCTCCCTCTCCCTTTTTTATCACCTTCTCCCTCTCTCCCTTTTTCTTGTTTTATATAGCGCGTATGCGCTATGAAAAAGTAAAGACTATCACTCTAGTCTTTAGTTTTACATAGCGGGTGCGCGCTATGAAAAACTAAAGACTATCACTCTAGTCTTAGTTTTACATAGCGTGTGTGCGCTATGAAAAAGTAAAGATGAGAGACTTTTAGTTTTGCATAGCGCACTCGCGCTATGCGAAACTAAAAACAACGGTTAAATTGGCCATGAAACTCATGATTGAGGCCCACTTTTGCTGTTTTTTTTTAATTTCTACATCTTAGCCGACAAGTTTTCTTCTTTTCATGGTGCTAAGTGACAAAAAAACATATTTTGTCAATTTGCACTATTTTATTGTTTAAAAATCAACATCAAATTGCGAAGGTCAATCATTATCAGTGAAATTTATTGATTGAGGTAAGTTTTTTAGTTTTTTACATGTCAAATGTGAATAAAGAGTGTTTTGGTTTATAATTGGTATGATATATACTTGTTCAATGCATAATTTGATATAATTATAATAAATTTATATTATAATTTGTCATATTGTAAGAGGTTTAAATTAGAATTTGACTTATTGTTTTACATTTATATTATATTTTTAAAATTGTAATCAATTCATATGTAGAAATCATCATCATGCCAAGGAAACAAGAAAAGAATTTAACATCGGAAGAGCATGAAAGAGACAAAGAGAAGAAAAGGGAAAGAATAAGACAACTTCGTGAACACAAAAAATTAGAAACCATACAAGAAGATTTGTCTTTGGATGATGAACATGAAACATCAATACAATGTAAAAGAGAATTGGAATTGGAAACAAAAAGACAATGAATGAGAAACTTGCATGCAACAAGACAATTGAACTATGAAAATGCGGAGGACATCATCTATGAGTTCCCAAGTTGAAGAGACATCATCATCCAATGTTGGAGGCACACAAATGTATCATGTTGAAGGCACACCATTGTCTACTTCCGAAGGTGGAGGGACACCAATGTATCACGTTGAAGGCACACCATCATCTACTTCCGAAGGTGGAGTCACACCAATGTGTCATGTTGAAGGCACACCCTTATATCATGTTGAAGGCACACCATTATCTACATCTGAAGGTGTAGCAACCACATCATCTCATGTTGATGACACTCAAGATGGTACGCAATTCACACATAATGTTTCTGATGCTCCTAGAATTATTTATAGAAAGCCAAAATATTTGATTGATATTGATACTAACATTTTGCAAGCAATGCCTGACAAGATTCCCAAGCGTACTTGTCAAAGAAATGCTAATCGTATTTGGAGATCATTTTTTGAGAATTTAAACATGACAGGAAGATGTCAACTATTTGTTGAAATGATGAGAAATCTTAAATTTAGGCCCATCATGAAGATTCTTGGGCTAAGAACAATGGATGAGTCTAGCGAAAAATCTATTGTAAAGAATCTAATGACTGCATATGAGAGTGTGGGTTCTACATCACGCACAAAAGATAGTAATGTCACATGTCATGTACTTACATCAACAATAGTAAGCAATCAAATGAAGAAATCTTGACTCATTAGAAAGACAAGAAAAACATTGAAAATAAGTAGAAAGTCTCTAATGAGAGCCCTGAGAAGGCGTAAAAGAGTGGAAGATCCAAATAGCAATGAGTTATGGGCATTTTCCGGTAGACTACCGCGAAAAGATAAAGCAATTGTTGAAGCTTTGATATCCTTGATTGAAGAATTTTGGAAGAATAATACACGAGTATCTCCTAATCAAAGAGATGTTGTAAGAAGGAGGATGGGTAGTCAAATTCGTGTTCCACATCCAAAACATTTTTTGGATTCAACTCAGACACAATTCTTTTCAAAATTTATGCTTTCATATCCTCAAATTAAAATTAGTCAAAGATATTTTGAAATGTGTAAACCTTTTTATGTCAAGATAAATCACACATGCACAACTTGTTGTTGTAGGGTACATATTGAATTTTCTAACCATTTTGAAGTTTATAGGAATATATGTGTAGCTTTGCACTCTAACAATGTTTTGCAGGATTGTAACATAAATGTCCCACCTAGATCTTCAAGGGAATTAATATCTACCATTTTATGTGAAAGAGTGGATGGTCAACAATTTTACAAGCTCTCATGCTTGAATGGTACATGCATAGATTGTGGAGGTTTGCGACGTTTGCCAATTTGTCAACATATGGAGAGTACACATGCAATCGGTAATGAAATAGTGGAATTTGGAAAATATAAGACCATGACATACAATCTAATAGATGGAAAAGAGGCTAAAAGATGTGATTTAGTAATTGAAAAAATTCCAGTGTATCAGTTCATGGACATTTTTTGTAAAAAAATTATTTATGAGTATGCAAAGCATACACATAGAGCACGATGGTTAGATATGCAATTCAAGTTGTGCAAGGACACATTCCCACTTGAAACCATTGTTTTAGTTGTGGAATTTGCAAAGAACTACACACTACAACCACAGAATGAGGTGCAAGAAAAGTATTACAGCTCTCAACAGGTTGCTATATTTGTTCATATAGCATTCATGCATGCACCAGACAGTACAGAGCAGAACAGGAAGATATTGAGGGAGTATCATTTTTATATCAGCGATGATCACTCACATTCTACAGAGTTTGTACATGGTTTCTTTCAACTATTTTATGGTCATTTGGCAAATAGGAGCATAAAATATCATCGACATATCATTTGGTCAGATAATTGTGCATCCCAATTCAAGAATTCGTGGATGTTTTATTGGTTGTGCAGGATGCATAAGATTACTGGAATTCAATATATGTGGAATTTCACAGAGGCCGGTCATGGAAAGGGAGAGCATGATGGCGCAGGTGCATGTATTAAAAGAGCTTTAGCATGTGAAGAATTAAAGTACACAAAGAAAGTAACATTGTCAGATGCGAGATGTATTGTCCAATGGTGTAATGCTACAATGGGTCTAGGTAATGAAGGTGAGTCTATGGTTCGTAGATTTTTTTGGTTTATGGATGAAACTAACATTGCACCATATGAAGATTGTTGTACATTGACAAGATCGAGTGAGCTACACTCTTTTAGAAGTTGTAATGAAGGTTCATGGAGTATCCACACACGACATATGGTGTGCTTTTGTTCATCATGTGTAGATGAAGATTGGGATGGGTGTGAGTCAAAGGAATGGGTTGACGAATGGTATACCCATAGTTTGAGTCCACTTGCCTCCTATCATCCCCATGAATCACTACAACCGACAAAAATGGAATCATCCATTGAATTTGATCACTTATCTGATCTAGTACAACTAGGTCGGTATTTTCCACATACAAATAATCTCAAATTTAGTACTTTATCATAAATATTTAGTAAACTAATGTCCTCATTATGTTTATATCATTACAGGCCATGTTTTTGTTGTTATTGCACCTGAAGATAATGAAGAAGGGATAGATTATTATTTGTGTCATTGTGTAGAGGCAAAAAAGAAACTAGATCACTCAGTTATCAATGGTGAATAATTGGAATACCCTATAGGAGCAGTGGTTGTAACTGGTACATGGCTTAGATGGTATGCTATGAAGAACCCTAGGTTGTGGTTGTTTGAGGATTGGGACACACATAGAAAGATTTTTCATTATTCAAACCTCGTCATTCAATCGAATGTCCACTTAATTAGATATGGGGGAAGACCGCAAAATAAAACTCTTTGGAAGGTTCTTGAGTCAGACCACGAGGCAATACTTGAGATAATCAAGGGTAGCGTAGACCCAATTGGTACATTGGACTAAATGGAGATACAAAATATCATAACATGTCAAATTTATATAGCATTGTAAATTAGGTGGATTGTAAATTGCTCATGCATTACCCCGTATGTATAATGAGAAGTTTGTAGCATTTAATGACCATCCTTTACTTCATTCTCTCCTTTCATACCATCTTGATGCAGAGCTCTCCACTATCACCTTAAATACGCTAACTCAACTTGAGGATTCAACAAGTAACTTGGAATCAACTCAAGGAATTAGTCCTATTCAAAGATCAAATGGAGTTCTCTGACTTTTTGACTAGGCCAAGTATGGTGCAGGGCACCCTCCACTAGTAGAAATTTGTGTTGCTTTGTTAGTGTTTGTAATAAATAGGATGGATATGTATAGATCATCCTAATTTTGGTTTGGAATCCTAATGTGTGATCAAGGATCTTTTGGCAAAGTTATAAGCCTAAGATACCTTAGGTCATAGGGTTCACCTAGATAATGACAAATTGCTACGTTAGATTTGTGAGGTTTTAAAGGTTAATTGGCCTAGGAAATTGGCATGGAAGTCTAGTTTGCTATGGTATGGTTGTAAAAGGAACAAACCAAGAGTTGTTTCAGAGTCCTTAGGTCATATGAGGACCATCTACATGCTTAGGAGTGGTCAGGAAGTGCACTGGTGAAGAGTTCTAACTAAAGGCCAGGTTTAGGCATAGGAAATTAGCGTGCAGGTCTAGTTTGCTATGGTATGGTTGTAAAGGGAACAAACCAAGAGTTTTTTCAGAGTCCTTAGGTCATATGAGGACCATCTACATGCTTTGGAGTGGTCAGGAAGTCCACTGGTGAAGATTTCTAACTAAAGGCTAGGTTTAGGCCTAGGAAATTGGTGTGTAGGTCTAGTTTGATATGATATGGTTGTAAAAGTAACAAACTAAGAGTTGTTTCAGAGTTCTTAGGTCATATGAGGACCATCTACATGTTTGGAAGTGGTCAGAAAATCTACTGGTGAAGAGTTCTAACTAAACACTAGGTTTAGGCCTAGGAAATTGGCATGCAGGTCTTGTTTGCTATGGGATGATTGTAAAGGGAATGAACCAAGAGTTTTTTTAGAGTCCTTAGGTCATATGAGGACCATCTGGATGCTTGGGAGTGGTCAGGAAGTCCGCTGGTGAAGAGTTCTAACTAAAGGCCAGGTTTAGGTGTAGGAAATTGGCATGCAGTTCTAGTTTGCTATGGTATGGTTGTAAAAGGAACAAACCAAGACTTTTTTCAGACTCCTTAGGTCATATGAGGACCATCTACATGCTTGGGAGTGGTCAGGAAGTCCACTGGTGAAGAGTTCTAACTAAAGGCTAGGTTTAGGCCTAGGAAATTGGCGTGCAGGTCTAGTTTGATATGGTATGGTTGTAAAAGTAACAAACTAAGAGTTTTTTCAGAGTTCTTAGGTCATATGAGGACCATCTACATGCTTTGGAGTGGTCAGGAAGTCCATTGGTGAAGAGTTTCAGCAATAAGTCACTTTTAGGCCTAGTTTCCCTAAAGCCAAAAAGACATTGAACTTTGATTAAGTGTCTAACTTTGCAAAGGGAGTTTATTGGGATAGAAACTAACTTAATTGATTGTGTTACACCATCCTAAGAGATTGGGAATACCCATAAGACATTACAGGTGATTGGTGAATTGTGGGAGTCAAGTGAAGGGCACACTACTTTTCGGCTGTCACCTTTGCATTAAATTAGGTCTGTGTCCAAGGTGAGTGTTAGGTTGTGCTGGAGTGGAGTTGGAAAACAAGGCTTTGGGATGTTAAATAACTTTGAAATGGGTGTCTAAAAATATCCTGATTGTGTCAAGATACCAAATTGTGAATAAGTTAGAGTGGAAAATTGAGGTTGAGAAGGCTACAAGGAAAAGTGCGTGCAAGTCTAGTTCACTATAGTATGGTCTTAATGGGAATGAACCAGTTGTTATTTCAGAGGCCTTAGGTCAAATGAGGACCATTTACATGCTTTGGATTGGTCAGGAAGTCCACTGGTGAAGAGTTTCAGCAATAAGTCACTTTTAGGCCTAGTTTTCCTAAAGCCAAAAAGATATTGAACTTTGATTAAGTGTTTAACTTTGCGAAGGGAGTTTATTGGGATAGAAACTTACTTAATTGATTATTTTACACCATCCTAAGAGATTGGGAATACCTTTAAGTCATTACAGGTGATTGGTGAATTGTGGGAGTCAAGTGAAGGGCACACTACTTTTCGGCTGTCACCTCTACATTAAATTAGGCCTGTGTCCAAGGTGAGTGTTAGGTTGTGTTGTAGTGGAGTTAGAAAAAAAGGCTTTGGGATGTTAAATAACTTCCAAATAGGTGTCTAAAAATATCTTGATTGTGTCAAGATACCAAGTTGTGAATAAGTTATAGTGGAAAATCAAGGTTGAGAAGGTGATAAGGAAAAGTGCATGTAGGTCTAGTTCACTATGGTATGGTCTTGATAGAAATGAACCAATTGTTATTTCAGAGGCCTTAGGTCAAATGAGGACCATTTACATGCTTGGGATTGCCAAGGAAGTCCACTAGTGAAGAGTTTCAGCAATAAGTCACTTTTAGGCCTAGTTTCCCTAAAGCAAAAAAGACATTGAACTTTGATTAAGTGTCTAACTTTGTGAAAGGAGTTTATTGAGATAGAAACTCACTTAATTGATTGTGTTACACCATCCTAAGAGATTGGGAATACCCTTAAGTCATTACAGGTGATTGGTGAATTGTGGGAGTCAAGTGAAGGGCACACTACTTTTCGGCTGTCACCTCTGCATTAAATTAGGTCTGTCTCCAAGGTGAGTGTTAGGTGGTGTTGGAGTGGAGCTGGAAAACAAGGCTTTGGGATCTTAAATAAATTCTAAATGAGTGTCTAAAAATATCTTGATTGTGTCAAGATACCAAGTTGTGAAGAAGTTAGAGTGGAAAATCGAAGTTGAGAAGGCTACAAGAAAATTAGTGTCTAGGTCTAGTTTGCTATGGTATGGTTGTAAAGGGAACAAACCAAGAGTTGTTTCAGAGTCCTTAGGTCATATGAGGACCATCTACATGCTTGGGAGTGGTCAAGAAGTCCACTGGTGAAGAGTTCTATTTAAAAGCTAGGTTTAGGCATAGAAAATTGGCGTGCAGGTCTAGTTTTCTATGGTATGGTCATAAAAGGAATAAACCAATAGTTTTTTTAGAGTCCTTAGGTAATATGAGGACCATATACATACTTGGGAGTGGTCAGGAAGTCCACTGGTGAAGATTTCTAAATAAAGGCCAGGTTTAGGCCTAGAAAATTGGCGTGCAGGTCTAGTTTGCTATGGTATGGTTGTAAAAGGAACAAACCAAGAGTTGTTTCAGAGTCCTTAGTTCATATGAGGACCATCTACATGCTTCAGAGTGGTCAGGATGTCCACTGGTGAAGAGTTCTAACTAAAGGCTAGGTTTAGGCCTAGGAAATTAGTGTGCAGGTCTAGTTTGATATGGTATGGTTGTAAAAGTAACAAACTAAAAGTTTTTTCAAAGTTCTTAGGTCATATGAGGAACATCTACATACTTTGGAGTGGTCAAGAAGTCCATTGGTGAAGAGTTTCAGCAATAAGTCACTTTTAGGCCTAGTTTCCCTAAAGCCAAAAAGATATTGAACTTTGATTAAGTGTCTAACTTTGCAAAGGGAGTTTATTAGGATAGAAACTCACTTAATTGACTATGTTACACCATTCTAAGAGATTGGGAATACCCATAAGTCATTACAGGTGATTGGTGAATTGTGGGAGTCAAGTGAAGGGCACACTACTTTTCAGTTGTCACCTTTGCATTAAATTAGGTCTGTGTCCAAGGTGAGTGTTAGGTTGTGCTGGAGTGGAGTTGAAAAACAAGGCTTTGGGATGTTAAATAACTTCGAAATGGGTGTCTAAAAATATCTTGATTGTGTCAAGATACCAAGTTGTGAATAAGTTAGAGTGGAAAATCAAGGTTGAGAAGGCTACAAGGAAAAGTGCATGCAGGTCTAGTTCACTATAGTACAGTCTTAATGGGAATGAACCAGTTGTTATTTCAGAGGTCTTAGGTCAAATGAGGACTATTTACATGCTTGGGATTGGTCAAGAAGTCCATTGGTGAAGAGTTTCAACAATAAGTCACTTTTAGGCCTAGTTTCCCTAAAGCTAAAAAGACATTGAACTTTGATTACGTGTTTAACTTTGCGAAGGGAGTTTATTGGGATAGAAACTCAATTAATTGATTGTGTTACACCATCTTAAGAGATTGGGAATACCCATAAGTCATTACAGGTGATTGATGAATTGTGAGAGTCAAGTGAAGGGCACACTACTTTTCGGCTGTCACCTCTACATTAAATTAGGTTTGTGTCCAAGGTGAGTGTTAGGTTGTACTGTAGTGGAGTTAGAAAAAAAGGCTTTGGGATGTTAAATAACTTCCAAATGGGTGTCTAAAAATATCTTGATTGTGTCAAGATACCAAGTTGTGAATAAGTTATAGTGGAAAATCAAGGTTGAGAAGGCGATAAGGAAAAGTGCATGCAGGTCTAGTTCACTATGGTACGGTCTTGATGGCAATGAACCAGTTGTTATTTCAGAGGCCTTAGGTCAAATGAGGACCATTTATATGCTTGGGATTGGCAAGGAAGTCCACTGGTGAAGAGTTTCAGCAATAAGTCACTTTTAGGCCTAGTTTCCCTAAAGTCAAAAAGATATTGAACTTTGATTAAGTGTCTAACTTTGGGAAGGGAGTTTATTGAGATAGAAACTCACTTAATTGATTGTGTTATACCATCTTAAGAGATTGGGAATACCCTTAAGTCATTACAGGTGATTGGTGAATTGTGGGACTCAAGTTAAGGGCACACTAATTTTCGGTTGTCACCTCTACATTAAATTAGGTCTGTCTCCAAGGTGAGTGTTAGGTGGTGTTGGAGTGGAGTTGGAAAATAAGGCTTTGGGATCTTAAATAACTTATAAATAGGTGTCTAAAAATATCTTGATTGTGTCAAGATACCAAGTTGTGAAGAAGTTAGAGTGGAAAATTGAAGTTGAGAAGGCTACAAGAAAATTAGCATGCAGGTATAGTTTGCTATGGTATGGTTGTAAAGGGAACAAACCAAGAGTTGTTTCAGAGTCCCTAGGTCATATGAGGACCATCTACATGCTTGGGAGTGGTCAAGAAGTCCACTGGTGAAGAGTTCTATTTAAAAGCTAGGTTTAAGCATAGGAAATTAGTGTGCAGGTCTAGTTTGCTATGGTATGGTCGTAAAAGGAACAAACCAATAGTTGTTTCAGAGTCCTTAGGTCATATGAGGACTATCTACATGCTTGGGAGTGGTCAGGAAGTCCACTGGTGAATATTTCTAGCTAAAGGCTAGGTTTAGGCCTAGAAAATTGGTGTGCAGGTCTAGTTTGCTATGGTATGGTTGTAAAGGGAAAAAAAAAAAGTTTTTTCAAAGTCCTTAAGTCATATGAGGACCATCTACATGCTTGGGAGTGGTCAGGAATTTCACTGGTGAAGAGTTCTAACTAAAGGCTAGGTTGAGGCTTAGGAAATTGGCGTGCAGGTCTAGTTTACTATGGGATGATTGTAAAAAGAACAAACCAAGAGTTTTTTCAGAGTTCTTAGGTCATATGAGGACCATTTGGATGCTTGGGAGTGGTCAGGAAGTCCACTGGTGAAGAGTTCTAACTAAAGGCCAGGTTTAGGCCTAGAAAATTGGTGTGCAGGTCTAGTTTGCGATGGGATGATTCTAAAGGAAATAAACCAAGAGTTGTTTCAGAGTCCTTAGGTCATATGAGGACCATCTACATGTTTGGAAGTGGTCAGGAAATCCACTGGTGAAGAGTTCTAACTAAACGCTAGGTTTAGGCCTAGGAAATTGGCGTGCAGGTCTAGTTTTCTATGGGATGATTGTAAAGGAAATGAACCAAGAGTTGTTTTAGAGTCCTTAGGTCATATGAGGACCATCTGGATGCTTGGGAGTGGTCAGGAAGTCCGCTGGTGAAGAGTTCTAACTAAAGGCCAGGTTTAGGCGTAGGAAATTGGTGTGCAGTTCTAGTTTGCTATGGTATGGTTGTAAAAGGAACAAACCAAGACTTTTTTTAGACTCCTTAGGTCATATGAGGACCATCTACATGCTTGGGAGTGTTTAGGAAGTCCACTAGTGAAGATTTCTAACTAAAAGCTAGGTTTAGGCCTAGGAAATTAGCGTGCAGGTCTAGTTTGCTATGTTATGGTTGTAAAAGGAATAAACTAAGAGTTGTTTCAGAGTCCTTAGGTCATATGAGGACTATCTACATGCTTCAGAGTGGTCAGGAAGTCCACTGGTAAAGAGTTCTAACTAAACGCTAGGTTTAGGCCTAGTGTCCCTAAAGCCAAAACGGTATTGAAGTTTGATTGTTTTGGGTTTGGAATAGAATTGTGGGTGATATAATAACATCATAACATCATTTTTCATCTATATTGAATGATTATATAATCTTTTTTGGTTCAAATTTGGAAAGTTGCTGTAGTTGGTCATTTTCGTGCATTGAAATAACTCTATTTTGGTCTTTTTGATGATATAATGGGCCATTCAATGAATTTAAATAATTTTTTTTATTGAATGGATCCTATGTAACATATGTATGATGTTACTAACCATTTGGATGCAGGATAAGTTGTTTTAGTGGGTGTACACCATGACGAAGAGTGGGAAAATGATACAAAATTAATACCACAAGTGTAGCAGCAAAGGATCCACCTTAACAAGGGTATAATTTTATTTGAAACAGTAGAATTATATGTCAAATTAAAGGTGAATCCACAAGGAGGAGTTCTGGAAATAAGTTTTGAGTTGTTTTTAATAAGGCCCTAGTTTTGAAGGCCTAGAGGGAGCAATTTGGGGCTTTTGGGTATAGAAAGCCTATAGGATCCAATTGACTTCAAATTTCTCCAATTGGGACCATATTAGCACTCTATGAAAAGTGGCAAGGTTTGGTGTTAAGTTTTTAATAGGGTTTCTTTGTAAAAGTGACCTATTACATCTAGGAAGGAAAGTGGAGCAGTAGTTTTTGGGGGTTGTGTTCCAAATTAACCCTACCTAATTCTGAGATATATTTTATAAAACCATAAAAGGTATCTGAATATGTAATTTATTTTGGAAGTGTTTTGGGAAAACTAAGATTTATTTGGAAAAAACTCGCTGGTTAAGACTACAAGGATAGAGAGCCTAGAGTGTGGATTGAGGGTAAGATCTTGAAGTAGAACTTCAAGAACCACTTGAACATTGTTAGATTCATATTTTAAGCCATATTGAATCCCTATAATAGTAAGGTAGTTGGGAGAAGTCAGATTGATAGGTTAGTGGCATATTGGCACTTGGGGCCACTTGGGTAAGGAACACCTTTGAGGAAACCAAGAAAACTTTATTTATAAAATAACCCCAATCTAACCTACCTATTTGCATCATATTTTCAACCAAGCTATAAACAAATTGTTGAAGCATTAGTATCTAGATTTGTTAGAATTTCTTTAAAAAATTATCATTGCAAGAACAAGAGCCACTTAGGCTTCTTACATATTATATTTATACATTTATGCATTCATTTCATTACTTTTGTTATTATTACAGTTAAGGAATTGACTTTTATTGAGGACAGTGACTGGCATTTGTAGCACAGTTAACAAGTTAAACATACAAGCATAACTATAAGGCATGGGAAATTTACAAAGCAAAGACATGAACATAAACATAATTTAGTATACATCAATACACCAAACACATGAATTGCATACCTAAAACATTAAAAAAAAATATTCGTAGGGCATGAAGTCAAATACATATGTCCAATAATGTCATACATTGAATATATTCAGTAAAACTGGCTTCCTCAAAGCCAAATGGATGTACAACATATCACTGATACAATATACAAAAAATATGTCCACTAATGCCATATAGGCATACAATCCATATCCCTAATCTAGTCCTTTCCCGCTAGGGGAAGAAAACAAATCCTGAGCTGTCTTCAATCGTCGCGTCGATGGAGATGCAATGGCTGTTGTATTCTTCCGAGTGCGCTCACTCGTCCTCCTATCTAGACTCTTCTGTAGCTCGACCTGATAAAAAATAAAATTAGATAGAGATAACTAATATACATCAAAATTGAATTATACAATGACATAAAATTGAATATTGGCTTACCGCTAGCCGATAGTCACTATGTTCATCCACCGAAGGCGCATGCTGGCGATCTAGAGTCATAAGTCCCTACAACAATGATCAAAATAATAATTAAAATACATACATGGATATCATTATAAAATTCAATACAAACTATTAAAATAACAATTAAAGTTAAGTGATCTCTTTCATACCTCAGTCAGTGCTTCAGAACTAGCTACTGCTGCAGCTACTCTGCGATCCAAAGTATCATGGACAGAAGGAGGAGTCTCTGATGTCAAAAGCTGAAAATGAAATAAAAAAATTAAATTATGTAGTTATCAAGATTACATATATTTTTTACAACCCTACTAATGAGTAAATGATACCTCTGTGAAGGTTCCACCGCGTCCTCCGGTGTGTGTCGGCAAAGTGTAAAAGGGGACATTAGGATCATTGCCACTTCCACCGCCACCATCACTATCACTGACACTCTTGCCCTAAATTTTCATCATAAACAATAGATACTACAAATTAAATAGTTATTCTTTTATAAATGAAATATGATCAAAGCAATTTTATGAATTTGGAAATATTTACCTGTGTGTCAATGCCAAATGTCGTATTTAGAAATCTATCGGTCATAAATCTAGGATCATCTTCCTCTCTCTCGCCAGTACCATATGTGCACAAGCATCCACATGACTGACAAATATGGCCCCTCCAAGATTGACCATGGTCACCCTCAACTAAAGGAGTGGCACACTGAATGAGAGTCTGTGTCAGAGCACTGATTGTGCCTAGTGTGTCTGTCTCTACATGTTCCTTCACAGCAGAAGGAATACTAACATGATCTGCCTGTGGCTTGCCAATAACAGGCCTAGGTGCATTAGGGTCACGATGTGCCCCTTCTCGATCAAATGATGAACCCCCTCCTCTACCCTGAGAATCTAGAATGTCAAAATAATTTGGCACCTCTTTGAGTACAAACTCACAATAGAGTTTTCTCAAGAAATATATAGGAACTTCATGATTGTTACAAGGAGGCGCATCAAAGACCATCCACCATCTATCCCAAAAATTATTTTTAATGTCTTCATTTGTGCACCAATGAATTGGGAACCTCTTTGTTGTAGTTCTAAGAGTATTTGCGTCCCCTAGTTTTTTAAATAGCAAACAAATGTCATCTTTTGTGATTTTTTTCTTCTTTATGTTGGCATAAGATAATTTATTTGCATAATATCTTTTTTGTTCTTCTCTTTTATCCTGTCATATATTAAGTTGCCCAATAACCGTGCTTATGTGGGTCAACATTGTTTCTAATGATTTTGCAAGACTTTTCCGTCCCGGATTTGTACCTCTAGAATCTTTTAACCTACTAATTAAAGATTCTAATTCTTTTTGCCCTTTTTCAATTTGGTTCATCAAATTTTCTTGGGTTCCAGGAGGAGGTTTCTCAATTGTTGGAGGAGGCAATTCAGGTTCATTTTGTTCTTCATGAGGAGATGGAGGGTTTGGAGGAGTGTTTGGTGGAGGGTTTGGTGGAGGGAGATTATTTCTTCCTGAAAATTAAAAAAATTACATTTTAAAATTTTCACTATACAAAGAATTTAAACAAAATAAAATTAAAGCAAAATAAATTACAAAAAAACTAAAATTTTAAAACAAATAAGAGGCATAAGTTGTAGAAACACTTACCTCTTCTTCTCAATCGACTTCGTTGACGCGGTGGAGCCATTTGATCAATGGATGAAGGAAAATAATAGTAGCAGGTGGAAGGCGTGTGTGCTTTGGGAGGTTTTCTTCACTGCACACACGGGTTTGAGAAAGCAAAATGAGTTTTGGGCTTTCTCAAACCCGTGTTTTCCATTTATATTAGCTTTTTCAAAGCGCGTGCGTGCTATAGCATGCACGCGCTTTGTTTTGGATTGCCCAAGCCTAAGGCTCAGGCAACCCAAGCCATAGGGCATGCGCGCTATAGCGTGCACGCGCTTTAGTGCGTATGCACTATGTGCGATGGGGGGCCAAAAAGAAAAGTGGCATCTTTTTGGTCCCCCATCTTTGTCCATATACCCATATATATATATATATATATATATATATATATATATATATATATATATATATATATATATATATATATATATATATATATATATATATATATGATGAAAGGTGCTCCCCTTAATACCACAAACACATAACAGAAACAGAGAAACCACAACAATATGCAAGAACAGAAAATTGGCTTTTTATTATCTCCACAAATGTGGAATTACAAACTTTCAGAATTACAATATGCAAAGTCACATCGGCATTCCCTTACAATATTCTGTAGGACAAAGCCTCGAATTATTGCCCATATCTACTACGTAGAACTATTCTGAACTCCCTAAGACAATAATACAACCTTCCTTATAAAGGCAATTTTCCACCACCTGGGAAGGTTTCAGAATTTTAGCCAATAACGCTGACCAAACTTAGAATTATTTTATTTTACATTTTATTACATCATAGTCGGCTCAAGATAACCTTTGAAATTCGAACAAAATTTTTGAAGAAAATTATTTTCCGCCAATTCAGGTGGCCCAACTTCTGAAGACCATAAGTCATCACCAGTTGACCCGATCGGCTATTATAACCCCATTTCAGAAATGCCATGAAGCGCTCTACAGGCTTGATTGGCACAAGCACTCATCACCTAAATTTGTGACCTCATCCGGGGCCTCTAAAGCCTTCAAAACTCAGTTCAAAGTTTCTGTACCCTGCTGCCAATACCGAAAATCTTCAATATCTTCCAATATACAGTTGATTTGGCAATGACACTTTACTGGCAGACTTATATGACCAAAATGAACCTCCAAGAAAGAAATCAGATCATTCTGAGCACATACGAAAATTACCAAAAATAGTAACTTTCCAAAAATAATAGCTCTGCACAAAATAGCCCTTATTGAATATAAAAAAAAGAAATATTTTTTTTGGGTGATGCAAGATTGCTCTTACACCCAGGATGCTCCTGCATCAGACACCTAGGGTAATTTGAGAAGTGACCCTGTCACGACTCAGGTGTGCAGAGGAAAACTAAGACGGCTAACCTCCTCCTTTGTCCGCCATGATGAATCTTCAACAGGTCATCCTTTCCACTTGACCAAATATTCTTCATATGTCCTGTTCCTTGTGCTTCTGCCAACACGACTGTCTAGTATATCTTCGATCTCCTTAGTGTTTGAACTAGTTGCTGGAATACTCCACTGTGCTGCTATGATCGCATCTTCAACACCTCCTTCATGATACTCTGTTAGATCTGAAATGTTAAACACTAGTGAAATATTTAGCTCAGTAGGAAATTCTACCTCATATGCATTTCCTAAATCATGTTTCTTTAGTATCTTACATGGTCCAAACTTCTTCATTTTCAGCTTGTTATATGTAACAACTGGAAACCACTCCTTTCGCAAATGAACCATGACTTCATCCCCAACCTAAAATTCTTTATACCTTCTTTTCTCATCTACCTTAGCCTTATACTGTGCGTTCATCTTGGTAATATGCTTCCTCACCTCCCCATGGATGTTCTTCAAGTGTTCTGCAAAATCTTCAGCTTCAGCACTACTTATTTCTCCTTTATCTATCTTCCTCAATTCAGATGCATTTCTCGGACTACTTCCATATATAATCTGGGATGGTGATTTACCAATGCTCCTGTTCATAGAATTATTGTATGCAAATTCCGCCTGTAGTAAAATCAAATCCCATCCTGTTGGCTTATCTCCAACCAAACATCTCAGCAAATTTTCCAAACTCCTATTCACCACCTCTGTCTGTCCATCAGTCTGTGGATGATGTGATGAACTGAACTTCAAATCTATCTTCAACTTCTTCCACAATGTATGCCAGAAATATCCAACAAACTTAGTGTCCCGATCTGAAACTATGGTCTTTGGCAAACCATCAAGTCTCACTAGTTCTCAAAAAAACAATTCTGCTACATGAACAACATCATTAGTCTTCTTGCAGGGAATGAAATGTGTCATCTTTGAAAATCTGTCAACCACCAAAAAAATTGAATCATGTCCCCGCTGAGTCCTCGGTAAACCAAGAACAAAGTCCATGCTGATATCCTCCCAAGGCTTCTCTGGTACAGGTAATGGCTGATACAACCCTGTATTCTACTTCACTTCTTTCACCATCTGACATACTCTGCAACTCTATACAAACTTCTTCACATCTTGCTGCAACTGTGGCCAATAATAATTCTCACTAACCAAAGAAAGGGTTTTCTCACAACCAAAATGTCCAGCCAATCCTTCGCTATGCTTCTCCTTGATGAGGTTCTCCCTCATAGAACTTCATGGAATGCACAACTGACTCCCTTTGAATAGTATATCATCCTGGATGATGAAATCCAGCCATTTCATCCTATCTAGAGTAACAGGTTCTGTACAAGCTTTCCAAGCTTCACAAAAATCAGGATCTTCTGGATACAAATTCTTGAGTTCCTTGAACCCAACCACTTCAATCTGCATTTCTATCAGCAATAGTTGCCTTCTGCTAAAAGCATCTGCAACCCTCTTAGACTTTCCACTCCTGTGTTTCAAAACAAATGTATAACTCTGCAAAAACTCAACCCATTTCAAATGCCTTTGATTCAATTTTTCTTGATTATTCAAATATTGCAAAGCTTGATGATCAGTATACAAAACAAACTCCTTGGGAAGTAGATAATGTCTCCACTTCTTTAATGCCTGAACTATAGCATAAAATTCCTGATCATAAATAGAATATTTCTTCTTGGCATCATTTAACTTCTCACTGAAATAAGCAACAGGTTTACCTTCTTGGCTCATAACAGCTCCTATTGCAGTACCACTAGCATCACAATCTACTTGAAACACCTTATTAAAATCTGCAAGTGCTAAAATAAGTTGTTCTGTAACTTTTTGTTTCAACAATTAAAAACTCTTTTCTGCCCCATTAGTCCACTTAAACTCTTTTCTATCCCCTCTCATCATTTCAGTCAAGGGTCCAAAAATACTACTAAAATTTTTGATAAACTTTCTGTAAAAGCTAGCCAAACCATGAAAAGATCTTACCTTAGTAGCACTCCTTGGAGTAGGTCATTCAAGGATAGCCTGTACCTTCTTTGGGTCTATTTTTAGACCTTCTGCTGAAACTACAAATCCCAAATACACTAACTTTTTTTTCAAAAAACTGCACTTCTTCAAATTAATCAACAATTTCTCTTCTCTCAGCTTCTCAAATACCATACGAATATGCATCATATGCTCCTCCAATGTCTTACTAAAAATCAGAATATCATCTAGGTAAACAATGACAAACTTACTCAGAAATTCTTTCAGAACCTCGTTCATGAGCCGCATGAAAGTTCTTTGTGCATTGGTTAGCCCAAAAGGCATGACTAACCACTCATATAGTCCTTCCTTTGTCTTGAAGGTAGTCTTCCATTCATCTCCTTCTTTGATCATAATCTGATGATATCTACTTTTAAGATCTATGTTTGAAAAATACACAACTCCACTCAAACAGTCCATAATATCATCCATTCGTGGCAATGGAAACTTGTACTTGATTGTGATCTTGTTTATTGCCCTAGAATCTATACACATCCTCCATTCTCCATTCTTCCTTGGTGCTAATACCGCTGGTACAGCACAGGGACTCAGACTCTCATGGATCAATCCTTTCTGTAACAACTCATGTACTTGTCTGTTCAACTCCTCACTTTCTGTAGGTGTCATTCTATGTGCTGCCTTGTTCGGCAAACTCACTCTTGAGATCAAGTCCATCTGATGACTGATCTTCCTAACTAGTGGTAATCCATCAGGCACGTTATCAGATACAATATCCTGAAACTTATTCAACAAATTTGCAACTTCTACAGGAACATTTTCTACTTCCTCTTTACCATCTTTTGGAATTAAAGAAAAATATACATGCTCATGACTCATACCATCTAGGAAATTTCTTCCATCAACAAAAGTTATCCTTGCATTACCACATACCTTTTTTTCAGTCTCCTTCAATAGTTTTAGCTTATATCGCACTTCATCTTTTGTCAGGGAATAGGTATTTGCATGGTCATCATGTACAGCACATCTGTCAAACTACCATGGTCTACCCAACAACATATGACATGCATCCATAGATATGATATCACACAATACCTCATCTTGGTATCTACCAATCTTCAACTTCACCAGGCATTGTTCATTGACCATGACCTTGTGGTCATCTTGTACCTAGGCAATCCGATATGGATGTGGGTGTTTCTATCTCTTGAGCTTCAACTTTGTCACCATCTCTTCTGACACCAAATTGGTAGTGCTTCCACTATCAATAATCACATCACAACATTTACCTTCACACTTGCACCTAGTGCGAAACAGGCTCCTCCTTTGCTTAGGTTCATTCTCACCACTCAACAGGACTCTTCTGTTAATCAACGTTTCTCCTCTTTCAACATCTTCAGAATTTGATGATCTGGCATCTTCATCTACATGTGCAACTCTAGCCTGGCCTTCATTTCTCCTGTCTGTTCTGCCTTGGCACTGAGGACATTTAAATGTCCTATGACCTTCTTCTCCATAGTGAAAACATGTTCCACGGAAGCCACCTCTTCCAGATCCTTGTCCTCTTCATTTCCTCTCTGATCTCTATTATTTTGATCCTGGAAGCGATTGGAATTATTTCTTCACTGATTCTAACTACTACTGGCCTCATCCTTCTTTTTTAGATTTTCATTTCGGCCACCATATGACCATCCACCAGTTCGTCCACCATGACCTCTTCCATTTTGTCTTCTCTCAAACTTCTTGTTCAGCTTTTCCTCTACTTTTAGGGCAAACTGGAATGCCTCTTCAATACTGTTCATTCAAACCAGATTTAGCTCCTCCTAAATGCTTGGCCTTAACCCATTAAGGTATCAGGCAACTTTCCCCTTATCAGCTTCTGCATGGCCTATTCTGATGAGAAGTCGATAGAACTCCTCTGTATACTCCTGAACAGATCTTCCTGCTTGCTTCAAACTCTACATTTTCTTCAGTAGCTCAAGCTCATAATCAACAGGAATGAACTGTCACTTCAATTTATCCACCATCCGATCCCATCTCATGATTTTCTCCTTCCCCCTTCTATTTCGCTACAACTGAATCTCTTGCCACCATATCTTCGCATGACCTTTCAATTTGGCCTTCACAAATTTGACCCTATCAGGATCTTCAACATCTTCATACTCAAAATATTCCTCACATTCATTGATCCAGTTGATCAATTCCTCTGGGTTAGATTTCTAAAAAATGTAGGAACCTTAATCTTAGGTCTTTTCTCAATCTTAGAAATCACCCTAAAAAGTCTTTCTTCCTCCTGGTTCACAATTTCAACTTCTCCTTCTTGATATTCTTCTTCGGCTTCATCCTTGCTTTCATCTCTGACATTAAGATTCATTCCTCTGTGAATCTCTTCTTGCAATGCTCGCAGTTGTCTCTGCAGCTTTCTAACCTCAGGTGTCACAGCACCAGCTCTTCTGCCACGTTCTCTTCGTGGAGGCATTTTCACGATGCGTGCTGAAACCCTAACCATGGTCCTGGTGCAAACTACCTCATAGTCAGTGATCTATTTACACACTCAAGAAAACCTGCTCTAATACCACTTGATGAAGGGTGCTCCCCTTAATACCACAAACACATAACAGAAACAGAGAAACCACAACAATATGCAAGAACAAAAAATTGACTTCTTATTATCTCCACAAATGTGGAATTACAAATTTTTAGAATTACAATATGCAAAGCCACATGGGCATTCCCTTACAATATTCTGTAGGACAAAGCTTCGAATTATTGCCCAGATCTACTACCTAGAACTATTCTGAACTGCCTAAGACAATAATACAGCCTTCCTTATATAGGCAATTTTCCACCGCCTGGGAAGGTTCCAGAATTTTAGGCAATAATGCCAACCAAACTTAGAATTATTTTATTTTACATTTTATTACATCATAGTCGGCTCAAGATAACCTTTGAAACCCAAACAGAAATTTTGAAGAAAATTATTTTCTGCCAATTCAGGTGGCTCAACTTCCGAAGAGCATAAGTCATCACCAGTTGACCCGATCAGCTATTATAACCCCATTTTGAAAATGCCACGAAGTGCTCTACAGGCTTGACCCACGCAAGCACCTATCACCCAAATTTTTGACCTCATCCGGGGCCTCTAAAGCCTGCAAAACTGAGTTCAAAATTTCTGTACCCTGCTGCCAATACCAAAAATCTTCAATATCTTCCAATATACACTTGATCTGGCAATGAAACTTTACTGACAGACTTATATGACCAAAATGAACCTCCAAGAAAGAAATCAGATCATTCTGAGCACATACAAAAATTACCAAAAATAGTAACTTTCCAAAAATAGCAGCTCTGCACAAAATAGCCCTTATTGAATATAAAAAAAAGATATATTTTTTTTGGGTGATGTAAGATTTCTCTTATGCCCAGGATGCTCCTGCATATATATATATATATATATATATATATATATATATATATATATATATATATATATATATATATATATATATATATATATATATATATATATATATATATATATATACACACACACACACACACACACACATATATATATGTATATGTACATGTACATGTACATATATCTACATATATGTACATGTACATATATATATATATATATATATATAGACACACACACACACACACACACACACACACACATATATATATATATATGTACATATATATATATGTACATATATATATATGTATATATAGATACATATGTATATGTATTTATAGATACATATGTATGTATATACATATAGATATGTATATACATATAGATATGTATATATATACATACATATATATACATACATATATATACATACATACATACATACATACATATATATATATATATATATATATATATATATATATATATATATATATATATGACAATGTAAACAAAATAATGCATATGACAATTATTCAATTGTTCAATTACAAATATGAAGGTGTTATTCAATTAGAGATATGAAATATATGATATATGACAATGTAAACAAAATAATACACATGGCAATCATTCAGTTATTAATATGATATACATGACATATGATGATATAAAAAAAATAATACATGATACAAATCTTAACCCTAACCATATTACTAACCATGATATAAACCCTAACTTTATCCATAATTTAACCCTAAATCATGAACCCTATGATAATTGAAAATTACAATGGAAACTCAATCTTATCATGTAAATGTTTTTCAGTAAAATTGAAGGCTAAAAATAGCTAAAGTACATATCGCTTGTTAAATTTTGTCCTTCTTCTTAAACTACAAATGAAAAATGAAAATTGATTATATATCATATATCATGTTAACATTTTCTAATAGAACTAATGCAAAAACATAGGTAAAATACATATTATTTATTGTATTATGTCCCTATCATAATGTGAAATATTATTATAAACTAAGTGAAACACCTATCATAAAGTACAATTGAGTCTTCTCATCATTAATCCAAAACACTTATTTAAACAATTTTCTTTAGAAATATAAAGAAAAAACAATATATTACTATTGTTTTAATTTTTTTTTTGGAAAAAACCATTATTGTACAAATATAAATGAAAGGTCAATCACATTGCAGAGATGTTTCAAAGGGAAAAGTATACTTCCCATCAACGCTAAAAACCAGAATGGAAAATCAATCATATCATGTGAATATGTTTCAATGCGAAAAATAGTTACCAAAAATTTTGCATCAGAAAAATTAGCTAAATAGTACATGTTGTTCAACTATGCCCTTGGCCATAACAATTATGTTTAAACCAATCATAGTGAAGACTTTTTTCATTGGAAAATTACATTTACCATCGATATGGAAATTCCAAGAATCACATGTGAAAATTTGGTTGCAGAAAAATCAGATCATATCACTAACATTTTTCAATATAAATGTTCTCTATAGTGAAAAAAAGAAAAAAAATTATCTATAAATCTTATGAGTTACATCTCAATCCAATTAAAAACTACATTTTAGATAATATAAAGCTAATCCATGACATTAAACCTACCAGTAAAGAATTTCAAATAACACAACAGTTTTTTCCATACCAAAAATATACTAATCTGAACTCTACCAACAAATATTATGTTCATTACCACTCACTGGACTATGTGCACTCTCTTTACATACTTAATTCTCTAGATTAATGTGTAATAGTGGAATCCATCTACCAATTAAATTAATTGTGTTTACCATTTATATCAACTAACTAGCTTCCTCTGCTATTTACCATTTATATCAACTAGGACTCCCAATCCATCGAGTCCATGAATGATTCTTCAGAAGACCACATGAGCCCCCGTCATATCCCTATTCCTAAACCCAAACCTACCATGGAAGCCCCCCTCATCTCTTCCCCATCCTTAAGCCCTGCTCACAATCCTCTGGAGAAGTCCCCTTCTCCTGTTCACAACACTGAAGCCCTGGAGGATAGAAACAAGCTCAAAGGGACTCTTAAGAGGAGGTTTTGAGAAGTTGGACAAGGAGATTGTTGAGATAAAGGATAAGGTGGAGGAGCTGATGAACCAATGCAGGCTAACCAATAGATTTGGTTTGAAAATTATGAATGCATTAGCGATGACTCTTTGTCATTTGCAAGATAAGCTAGTGGGTGGCACTTTGGAAGCAAACGAGGACAACAAGGACCTCCTCCTATTCTTGTAGGAAGAATGGGTGACTACTCTGTTATCTAAGCAGCTGGGTGGAAATAATTAGCTTGGTTCCTATGATTTGGTCAATTTTGGAAGGGTTTAACCCTAGGTCCCCCAGTTTTGTGAATGTAGTTTTTATTAGCTTTTATTGCTCTCTGGTTAGCCCTGTGTGGCTTTTTACTGATACTTTATTTGATACTGCTGATACTAGATACACTGCGTTATTTCATATGTTTAGTAAGGTGACTTTTGTTTTTGATAGAGGTAGATTAGAACTACTGAACATTGTTATCCTGTTACTGCTACTTGACTAGTTACATTAATATGTTGTTAATGTGCTACTAGTCCTCTATTCTACGGGCCAGCACCCTTCTGATGCTTTTATCTATCAAAAAATAACTAGCTTAATTAAGATGTGATGAAAAATCATTTTCTTTTACAATGCTACATAAATATAAATTTCAAAATCCAAAACCATTTTTAAAAAAACTGGTAATAGTAACAAAATCTTAAAACGTCTTAATATGGTAACTTATGCTAATTCATTTTGTTGTCCTTCAAATTCCCTATTCAATTTGAATCAAATTAATTTGTATACCTACTACCAGTAAATATCTATAGATTCATTCAAATATGATAAGTAAATGAAATTTGTGGTGATGGGTGTTTTGATTTCCTCTATTTAAGGCAGCTTCATCTCACTCATTTCACCATTTTTCTTGTCTTAGAATATTATTGTGAGGGATAATAGTCTTTAATGAAGGCAACTAAATTAAAAGTAGTGATTTGTTCATCACAAAACAAGCATATAAGCAAAAGCTCCAAATTGTCTTAATGAAATGAGAGGCTGGGAAACCATTATATAGTAGATTAAGAGGGAGGTGGCATTATGGAATTCAACCATATGCACCAATATTATAACTACAATCATAAAGAGCTACAACTACCAACTACAAACATAAATACATGTAGCTATATAATTAATATCAAACTGTGCAATCAATAAGGACTATAGATAGGCCCCAAAATGGGTATTATTTATGTCATTCTCCCCCATAATGACCATTGGGAAGAATATGAAGTAGATCCCTAAGCTTCTCAAACCTTTCATGAGATAGAGCCTTTGTGAAGATATATGCAATCTAATATTTTGTACATTATAGTACACAATGTTCTAATTAAGGAAAAATAGGTTTTGAATGGGCCCCGAAACCATTTACAATCAATTTTTGAAGGGAACCGTAACCCTATGCAAGAACAGAGAAAGATAGGAAGTATAAGCACAAACTAGAATGAGGCAGCTGGGGGAAGAAGATAAACATAATAGAGCGCCCCCAACACCAAAAACTAAAAAAACTACCAGCAGCCCCAAAAAGGCTCAAATAGCACCATAAACGCTGCATAAGATTGATCATTAAAAACCAGCAGCCTAGAATGAAAATACAAGTAGCAACAACTAAAAATAAAACACTAAAAAACCTGCTACCTAGAAAAAAGGCTAAGGCCTCACACCATGTAGTTTGCTAGAGAGTTACTTCTCTCCAAACACATAACTAGGGTTTTGACAAGGAGCCTAGAAACCTCAATACCACCATCATAAGGTAAAAAAACCCCACAATCAGCCTTTAACCATAACCAAAAACCTACAGCCATGAAGGGCCCTTGAGATATTTTAGCATCCATATGAAGATTCCTACCAGCATCCAGCAAATCAAATGCCCCCAAAAAATTTAACAGTTGAGACATAGAGATGCCCTTAACCACAACTTTGGAAAGGCATCTAGAACTCCAAGCCAAAATAATCCACATCAAGGAACTAGCTCTATGATTACCTTCAGCTTCAATCCTCTCGGAACTAGGCCTAGAAAAAATAGACTCCCAATACCTCAGACCTACCAGCTCTAAAGGCAAAACCCCAGCACTAAACTTGCAACCTAGTACAGCCTGCTCTACCCTTAAAAATGAGGGGTCAACCTCTAGCCAATTCCAAAGCACATTCATGTAATTCAAAGAAAGAAGAAACCACTCGCAGCTACTAGCCTCCACCCAGCAGCCACTGTCCACCTCAAAAGGATGGGCTTCCACCTCAATAGGATCTTCCCCCTCTATAAGAATCAGGGAAGGAGAGAGCAGGAGTAGAGAAGGATTCTTCAACCAAGAAACCACATGAAAATATCCCTCCTCAATAGAGATGTACTTCCCCTTAATAGAAGTAAAGCAGAGAGGAAAAAAATCAGAGAAAGAAGAAACCCTACACCAAGAAAAGACAAAGGCTAAGGGAGGGGCAAAACTGACCAAGACAAGAAGCATAAAAGAATAGGAAGATGCACTCTCTACCTAAAAGAAGTCCAGTCTTCTGGAAAAAGCCATGAAGGGAAGGACCTTACTATATAAAGGATCCTCAAACCCCCAGCACAACATTACAAAGAATAGGCACCAGAGATGCTCTTCTACACGAAACCAAGTCCTGCTACCAAGATGCAGGCAGAAAGAACAAGACACAATAAGTTCAAAAGGGGAGAGGTAGATAGAGCCTAGTTTCCCCACCTCCATAATCTTTGAGAAAGATAGGAACAAACCCCAGGTTACACCACCAATAAAGACGGAACATAAATCCATTGAAATAGCACCCATGTTGGGGACACCCATGGCATCAACCATCTCTTCCTCACTCACACAGAAAAAACCCCAAGCACCCAAGCCGCAACAAAAGAGGAGACAAAAACACCCCTGCCACTGCACCAGAGGCTACTCAGCCTACAAAAGTGACATGCTCCTTCCAAAGCCACAAGCCCCTACAAAAGCCACATGCTCCCCATCATCTTCATTTCTGCCCCCATCCCCTTCCTCTTCATCCACCCCTATGCCTTCTCCTATAGAAACCCTTGACCTGCTCACACTGCTCACCCTCACGTAGTTCGCACTCGCACTCCCACCCATCTTAAAAATTTTTATTAACCCTTGGTTGTAAGCACTATAGGAAAGAAGCCCCACTATTTCACCAAGGGTTAATGAAAAACATTCTCAATTAAGATCCATAGTAGAGAATGGCCCTGTGGGGACTTGAACCCTAGTTGTAGGCCCTACAGGCAAGAAGCCCCACCATTTCACCAAAGGGACAAGCCTATTGTAGTACACAATGTTGACCAAACCTTGTTGAACCAATTCCCTGATATAGTGATGTTTTATCTCAATATGTTTGGTTCTACTATGAAATACTAGATTCTTTACCATTTATATAGCACTCTTATTGTCACAATACAACAAGGTAGGTTCACTCTGATTGTGGTGTAAGTCTTCTAGTAGTCTTCTTAACCATGTTTTTTGACAAGTTGTTGATGTTGCAACTTTGTATTTTTCCTCTACTGTAGAAAGGGATATTGTTGGTTGTTTCATGGACTTCTAAGAGAACACTACAAAACTAAGGCTAAAAGTATAACCAGAAGTAGATTTCCTATCATCTACAGAGCCTGTCCAATCTGAATATGTATAGCCAACCAATCTACCATCCTCTGAATGTTGAAATCTAAGACGATAGCTCAATGTCCCTTTAACATATATGAGAATCCTTTTAGCTACATTCCAATGTGTTTCCTTAGGCTCTAACATGAACCTAGAGACCAAATTCACTTAAAATATGATATTTGGATGAGTAGTAGTTAAGTAGATCAAACTTCCAATTAGTTGTCTATATAGAGTGGGATTCAATGGATCTAACACATCTAAAGTAGACAATTTAAGTCCAAATTCAATAGGTGTTGCAGCTGGTTTGCAACTCTACATTTAAAATTTTTGGAGGATATCTGATGCATATTTTTTCTGAGACTTAAATATTTCATCTTTGTTTTTCCATACTTCTATACCAAGAAAGTAGTGCACTTGTCCTAAATCTATCATTTCAAACTCAGTAATCATGGCTACTCTAAATACGACAAATAAAGTTGGATTATTCCCTATGTAGATAAGATCATCAACATAGAGGACTAAGATAAAGATAGCCTTAGATGACCTTATGGTATAGATATTTGGATTTGATTAAATTTTTGAAAAGCTTTTATGTTGTAGGTATGAGTTTTTGCTCAAATACCGTACTCTTGGTGCTTGTTTGAGACCATACAAGGCCTTGTTTAATTTACAAACATAATATTCTTTAGAAGGTATTTCAAAACCTTTAGGTTGTGAAATATACACTTCCTCGTCAATATATCCATTCAAGAAAGCACTCTTCACATCCATTTCATAAACTATCCAACTCTATTGAGCTACCAATTCCAAAACCAATTTGATAGTGTCCATTTGTGCTACAAGTGCAAATGTCCAAGTATAATCAATACCTTCCTATTGAGTGTACCCTTTGGCTATCAATCTAGCCTTATTCTTATCAATGCTTCCATCAAATCTATACTTTTTTTTGTACATCCATCTTGTGCCAATAACTTCCTTACCAGGAGGTAATTGAACCAAATCCCATGTGTCATTTCTTTCAATTGTGTCTATTTTACTATTCATTGCTTCAATACAATCTTCTTTTTCTTGATCTTGTTCAAATGTTTTTGGCTCATTATGTTCAATGATTTAAGTCATCAAAGAAAAATTGCCTTTTTCTTGTGAACTTGCTGTCATTTTTTCAAAATTTGAATCCAACACAAGAGTTGATGGGTGATTCTTTTCTATCCTTCTTTGATATTTTTGATATTTTCTTTCTCCTACACTAGATGATTTAGCTACATCTTCTTCTTCATCTTCTTCAATCTCATCAATTACTATCTCTTTTCCTTCTATTTCATTTTCTTCGGTATATTATGTTCTTTCACTAAATACCACATCTCTTCTTATCACAAGCTTTTCCGCTACTGGATCATAAAACCTGTATGCTTTATTCTCAGTTTCATAACCACTAAAAATGCATTTAAGGCCTTTATAATCTAACTTAGACATTTTTTTTCTTTTGGTATGCATGCATAAAAAACACACCCAAATACTCTAAAGTGATCAACACTTGGCTTTACCCTGGAACATGCTTGTTCAAGTGTCATTCCTTTAACTATTTTTGCAAGACTTCTATTTAGAAGATACATTATTGTGTATACTACTTCTACTAAAAAAAAATTATCCAAATTTTTTCTTTCAACATACTTCTAGCCATTTCAGCAATTGTCCTATTCTTCCTTTCAACAACTCCATTTTGTTGTGTAGTGTAAGAAGTAGTGAACTCTTTTTTGATTCCATGATTTTTGAAAAAATCAATAAACTGATTTGGCTTGTACTCACCTCCATTGTCTAACCTTATCACTTTGATATACTTGTCACTTTTCTTTTCAATGAAACTCTTGAACTCTAGAAAATTTTCAAATACATTTGATTTTGAAACCAAACAATACACCCAAGTTTTTCTTGAGTAATCATCAGTGAAAGTTAGAAAATAATTGGATTTTTTCAAATGTGTTTCCATAGGACCACACAAATATATATGGATTATCTCAAGTTATTTTTTTTCTCTACTGGATTTTCCAACAAGGAATTTTAACCTATGTTGTTTGCCAACAATACACTTTCCAAACACTTCTTTTGTGTATTCAATAAATTGTAGACCTTCAACCATCTTTAATCTTTTGAGTAAAATCAAACCATTAAAACTGAGATGACCATATGGGTATGTGCAAGATCATGAGGGGCCAAAAATTGGCGATGTCAGTTCCAAACTTTGACAATGTAGCTGATGACTTTTTTTTTACCCAAATTTGATAAAATGAAAAGGGTATCTTAAGGAGATTATCAGCTTTCTATCGATATAATTGCTATCAAATTTTGAATTCGGTAAGTAATTATTAGTTATTTTCTAATTGAGCTACCTCTAAATTGCTGATTTATATACTAATTGAAAAATGACTATAACTTTCAGACGGTATAACATTTTTGAAATCCGAAAAATGCGTCACATTCTATGCTTCACCTACTATAAGGAAAAAAATTTTAAAAATGAATTTTGTAAATTTTTGAATGAGTTAAGGTGGTCAAACATAGGAGTTTTTTATTCTGAAAATGTTGTAGCAAAAAATTCATAATTAATTTTTTTTTTGGAATAAAATTACAAAAAAATATGCGTCACATCTGGGCATAAGTCTAATACTTATATATAAAAGCTTATAATAAAATATTATCATTTGATTATGATTAAGGTGGTCAGACATACACCTACTTCTTATTTTTTTCTTAAAATTTTTGTACTGCTGCATTGAAACTATACTTCTCACCAATCATGCTAACTTTTTCTCAAAAAAGGCCTAGTAGTTTAGAAACTACATTCAATTTTCTATAGATTCTATTCTTATGACTTTTTGATATTAGTTTCATAGATGGTTGAAATTTTCACGTCAAGTTGACTAACCCTGATTTGGTGATTTTTCATTGCCACTTAAGGGCATAGTTTGGCCCCTCGTGATCTTGCACATACCCATATCTCTTATGCAAAATCTTACTTTCACTCATTTCACTATACCTTAGTGCTCGGTTCCCATGAGTAAAATGAAGAGGAAACATCTTGTCCCCTGTCATTTGTGCTCTTGCAACAACTACATTCCATTTTAATTTATCTGTTATTATGCACTCATTATTATCAAAAATCACTTGATAATTTTTCTCTAACATTTGTCTAATAGAAAACAAATTCTTTTTGAGTGCTAAAACCAATAAGGTTTCATTGATATGCTTCACTTCACCATATTTTGTTGTAACTGCAATGGTACCCTTACCTTTTCTTCCATGAGAAATATTATTGTTACCCAAATTTTCATATGCATTCAAATTTGGCTAAAAACCATACCCAGGCCTCTATTTTTACCATGTCTACCATCCCTAAAATTTTCACGAATTTATTCCATGTTCTCTGGTCTCTGCAAATTTGTTATCTCCCTGGTCTGTAATTAAAATTTCATAAAGCTAGCCGTTGGTGTTCAAAATCCTAAAAAACCCTTTGGTCTTGTTATATTTTCATGTTACCTTTTTGGCAACTTAAGTCATCCAATTTGCATGCGCCCTTTATTAACCCTTTAGTCGCCAAGTCTCTGATTCCTAGTGGTTAACTCCTTAACACTCAATGATCCTACAAGTAGTTACCATTTAGGTTGGCGGTCTTAGTTCAAACGGCCAGGACAAGATTCTTGATTCGACAGTTGTCACATGATCTCATAGGGTCAGAAGATTCCTTGAGATCTTGCGATAATCATCAATTTTCTTCTGCTTGCAAAGCCCAATGTGTCAGTGGGACTGGTGCTACGTGGATCTATTTTGGTGGCCTATGATTGGCTAAGGTTGAATACAGGTGGAAGGTTGTCAGCGGGGTCGGGCCCTTTCAGTAGCTAGAAGCTCTGACATTTGCAGAATATCGATGGCTGACGTATCTTCGCAAAGGTTCTATGTCAGGGTTTGCGATCTTATGACAACCGCTGATCTTGGTTGGTGTCAGAACTTCCTTCGGTGGGTCCTCATGTGCCCACTTGCTTGAATCTAATTGGTCCACATAAAAATGACTTGGATACCACAGTGGGATCATGTCAGAGGACCTACAAGGATGTCAGAAAGATGAAGATTCATGGTTGGTGTATCTTTGCAAAGGTTTGTGTCAGAGTATGAGATCTTGCACCAGCCATCAGATTTGGCAAAGTGTTTAGACATGTCAGTGGGGTCTCAGACTAGAAAGGAATTAACAGCCGATGTATAAATGTAAGGAATATTCTAGGGCTACAAGATTATGCACTTGCTATTAGATCGGTATCTCAAGTAGTGGGTCCGATGTTAGAAGGTAACGTGTATCTGAAATGACACAGTTTGATTGGTTGTTGACTGCCACAGTGGCAGTTGACTTGTCAGGAAGGGTTTTTTACTATTTTAAAGGGAGCATCTGGGCCATTCATCTTTCGAGAAGGTTATTCATCGATGGTCACATTTTAAAATATATTGTCTAGCCGTTAATATTCAAATTTGAATATCTCTATGAGGGTTTTGCTAGGGTTTTGCATTCTTTTGGCCACGCACGACATTGGTTAGCTGAGGAATTGATTTCTCAGGATGGTTATGGTTGAGAGGGAGATGGAGGTGACCATTGGCCAGTGTTGTAGGGTACTATGCCGTGTTCCCACGTTGGGAAGTAATGAAAAGAGTTGGCACCACCTTTGCAAGCAGTACCTCTCCCAGGGAAATAAGATTAGATTTGAAGCCTTCATGGCTTAGTGGAGTTGCAGGTGGGTAGATGGATCAAAGTTGTTGTGTCTACAGGTGGACTCAGTCTAGGATCAACACGCAAAGAGAAAGATCTGATTTGATGACCGGTTCTCAGTGATTTTCATGATGAGTCATCAGTGGACACCTGGGGTTTGATATTTTATTGTAAAAATTTGTAGCTCTAGTGAGGTCAGTTTTGGACTCCTGCCTACAGGTAGTGAGTGTTGTATATATTGTTTTGTGGAGCCTTAGTGCTGGGGAGGTTCATTTTTGTAAAGGAGAGAAGCCCACTTTTGCAAGGAAGTCATCTTTTCTCAAAAATTCATCTGTGGTATTTGTTCTACCCTCTAGTTCTTCTACTCTTTGTAATATGCCATTGATGATCAAGGAATTCTTGAGGTACTTGTGATATTTGTTCTATCCCTGTCTTCACTGTCTTGATTATCTCTTATTGGATTGAAGTTTATGAATGTTGTTAATGGAAATTGGGGTTCCTAGTCCCTCTCATTTTCTATGATTTTGTGTGTTACTATGTCTAATTTGATTTAGATGTTTTGTGGGTATACTACAACCCCTAGTAGTCTTGTCTCATTCCTACACCTACTTATAGAAAAGGATGTTTTCTTGCAAGTCATAAGTTGTGTCTTTTGTTCAGACCCTCCTATGAAGTAGTTATGCAAGCCTATCTAGTGAGTTGTGACTTATTAGACCTAATTTTTCCATTGATTTCATTCCTACATATTGAGATCCAAACCCTAATTTTGGTACATCACCTAGTAGGTAATTTTCTTTCAAGTCATTTCCCTTACAAGCATTCCTTTTATCCCTTTCACTCCAAAAGTTTTACTTTCATGTCAAGAAGCAAATTAAGGTGATTATCTAAGAGGAACTAGCCTAGAACCTGGAGGTTTCATCCCAGTTAGCATAGGTCCCACACTTGGGGATGAATCCAATGTTATACTAGGTTATGAAGACCAAGAGAGCTTGAGACAAAGGTGCAAACTTAGTGTATAACAATTCTAGCATGCCCAATGGGTCTAGTAAAAGATCAGATTAATATTCAAAGGTGTTCTTGTTGGCTCATCTGCAAAGGGATTAAAGAAGTTCAGTACACAAGAAATATTAGTACAGGCTTAAGCTCAAGGATTCCCCACCTTGGTGCTAGTGTGTAACAATTCTGGCACACCTAGTGGGACTAGAAGTTATTCAAATTCAAAGATATGCTATCTCTGATATGCAGATTCCATAATGCAGGATTTTAAAAGTCATCCTATCAAGTATATCTAGTGACTCCACTAATTTCAAAGATCTAGGCTACCTCGTTCAAAGTTTTATGAGAAAGATTGATACTAGAAGCTCAAAGCCTACCCAATTTTTAGAGTTGCCCTTAAGAAGAAGTCACAAAGGCAGGTCAAGTCAAAGGACATCTCCTGCAAGGAGAGTTCAATCTACACCTCCTAATACTTCAGAAAGGAGACCTTTTCCCTTTCATTCCAGAAGAAGAGGGAGATCTCTAACCAGAGATCTAGAGGAAGATTCCAATTCAGCAATAGATACATCTCATATAGTTGTCAATCTTCAGATTCCAACTCCTACAATGGCAAGACAATTTTCTTTTTCTCCATTCAACCAAGGTAGCCCATTGGCCTTTTCTCAACATCATGGTGTGCCCTTGGTGGCACTTAAGAGTATATCTGATTTCATAGGTGAGGGGCAGATAACTGCTTTTGAGCACATAAGAGATGTGACCACCATATGCAGCATACACAACATTACTCAAGAAGATGTGGCCACAAAGTTATTAGCAGCCTCTTTAAAAGGTAGGGCTCTAGAATGGTTTAGAACTCTAATTTTTGGTTCTATTACTTCTTGGGATGAGTTAGGGGATGCATTAAGTAAGCATTTTGAGGATAAATCAAATAACTTGTCTCTAGTTGAGTAGTTAACAACTATTAAGAGAGACCCTCAAGAGAAAATGATAGATTATAATTGTAGATTCCTTAAAACATGGAATAAAATCCCAGTCTCAGTGAGACCATCAGTAGACCATGCCTTCCTTTACTATTTACAAAGCCTAAATGGTCAAATTTCCATCATGATCCAGTCTATGGGTGGTACTTCTCTACCCCAAGCTTTTGACATAGCTGTCAGGGCTGAAAATTATTTGATCCAAGCAGGCATGATTGCTAGAAGGCCTCCAATGCTCATATTTCCTCTCCTTCAACCCATTGCACCTACCCAAGTACCCCCATTTACCCCTATCCCAACCATTTTGGCACCCCAAGCTAGTACTAGTGGTCAAGAGCTGAGGACTAGTTTCTCCCAAGAGCTGCAAGAGATAAAGAATAGCCAACAAAGTAGTCAGCAAGAAATGACTAACTTTTTGTAGACCTTGACTAAAGAGGTCACAAATATAAAGAAGTAAGGTCAAGGAATCAGATGACCATTTTAGTCACAAGGCCAAGGTCCTAATCAGCAATATCAAAATCAAGGACAACCTTATCAACAAAATGGGCCACCATACCAAGGAGGCTATCAAGGACAAAGACAAAGTTTTAATCAGAGACCATTCCAACCATATAACCCTGCACCTCTAAATTTTGCTAACCCAGTGAGGGACATGGTTCCTAGTCAAAATAATATGGCTATGGATAATGAATGGTGTTTTCCTTGTAATCAGCCTCATAATCAGGCTACATGTTCAAATGGATGGATAAACCAAGATCTAATGGTTCAAAATGCCTCACAAGCTCAATCAGAGGTTTCATCCAGTGGGTCAGTTCCTCAACAAGAATCACAAGAGAATGAGACTTCTCTCTTTAATTGGGAGCAACTAGACTTCAATGGAGTCAATGATGAAGCTTCTTTTGTTGCCTTTACAAGAGCAAAAAGAAGAGCTGAAGACATGGAGAGAGTGGATTCCAACTCCAAAGCTACTACATCTATAGAGCCACTGCAGCAAGCTACTCCCATCACACCTAAGGATGCTCTTGTCATTACAAGAAAAGAAGGCCAACATTCCAAAGAGGTGGAGCCCATCATGCCAAAGACACAACAAAGAGCACACACTGTGACACCTTATAATATTGTAGACAACATGAAGAAGGTGAATGTCACCATGTCCATGTGGGACTCTTTGGCTCTTCCAGGAGAACCTAAAATTTTGAAGAAGGCCATGTCAGAAGTAACAACTCCTCAACCTGCAAAAGAAGTTGCAAAGCTAGTGATGGTTAACACTGATCAAGAGAAGGAGGCTCCAAGTAGAAACTCCAAAGGCAATGCTACACAAGGTAGGAACTCAAAGCCACCTCCCTTTTATGTATCTTTAATCATTGGAAAATCTTTAGTACATAATTGTATGGTAGATAGTGGAGCTACTAGCACTATAATGCCCAAGAAAGTAGCTGACTAGTTAGGACTAAAATATGAGCCCTTCCAAAAGAAGGTTACCCAAATTGATGGATCCTTAGTTAATACTATAGGTGTGGCCAAGGATACCAATCTAATCTTGCATGCTAGTCCTAATTTCTCCATCCTCCTTGATATATATATTATAGATCTCTCTGCATTATTTGCTATATGTCTTTCAAGGGAGTTTATGGCCAAAGATAGGAGGCTATCTATCTTCTGATTGGTCTCACATGTTATTTCATACAAGGTATGGGACTAGGGTCACCATTAAATCAGAACCATTAGCAGCACACCATATAGAGCCATATGTGTCCAATGCCATCAATGTAAACTACCCTATATTCGATGATAGTGATTTCCAAACCTTTAGCAAAACAAGAACTAAGATAGGAGATATCCCTGATATTTTCTTACATGAAAGAGAATCAGAGCATGTTGTTTGGAATGCTGGTTTGGGAAACTACTTGTTACAAGAAAATGATGCTATAGAGCCCAACCCTTTTAAGGATGCTAACTCAGAAGATCAGAACAGTTAAGTTTGGGAACTATAATTTGATGGAGCTAGAAGCAGACATGGTTTTGGTGGTGGTGCTATGCTAGTGTCCCCAAAAGGAAAAAGGTATTATACTACCTTTAGATTTAGTTTTTCCTACACTAGCAACACCGCAGAGTATGAAAGCCTAGTCAATGGGCTAGAATGGGCTAGAAAAAGAGGGCTTAAGGCCTTAAAAGTTTATGGTGATAGTGAGTTAGTTTTCAGCCAAGTAAGAGGGATAAGTACAACCAAAAATAACAC
Source organism: Chamaecyparis obtusa (assembly GCA_027943335.1). Classification (NCBI taxonomy): domain Eukaryota; kingdom Viridiplantae; phylum Streptophyta; class Pinopsida; order Cupressales; family Cupressaceae; genus Chamaecyparis; species Chamaecyparis obtusa. The sequence goes on along the minus strand of BSBK01003220.1, from coordinate 48,275 downwards.
CATGAAAGCATACAAACATAGATTTTGGGATGTAATTGAAGATTTCCATGCTTTCAATATTGTTGCTATTACTAGAAAGTTAAATCAAAATGCAGATAGGTTAGCTGCTGTTGGATCCCAATATGATATTCCAAATAGCATGTCAAGAGAAATAGATCAACAGCATATCAAAGTGATTGTCAGACCATCTATCCTAGATAATGATGTCAATTGGCAAATGTTTGACAATGATGAACAAATTTTGCAGTTCTTGTTTGAAGAAGATGTTTTTTCAGAACACAATCAAGATAGGCTATCTCAAAACTATGGTGATCAAGTAATACAACTCAAGTCCAATAAGATTCCCAAAGGTCTAGTTACCTTAGAGACTATCTTCAACAAGGATGATCAAGTCAAAAAAAATAAAGCTGGCCTGGTAGTTCAATGAGAACATTGTGTTGAATTAGAGTTGGAACCAGGTAAGAGCCTACAATTTGGAAACGTTAACACTTAATTGGAGAAGCAAGCTTACACTCAGCTATTCAAAGAATTCAGTGATGTTTTTGCATGGCAATATGAGGATCTTAAAGGTTTTGATCCTGCCCTTGCTCAGTACACTATTGAGTTAGAACCAAATGCCAAACCAGTGAGGCAAAAGCAAAGGCCTGTTAATCCTAAGCTTGAGCCGCTTATGCATAAAGAAGTGCTCAAATTGATAGAGAGTGGTATCATCTACCCCATTAAGCACACTAGTTGGGTTTCCAATCTTGTTCCTATCAGGAAGAAGAATGGGGAGCTGAGGTTATATGTTGACTTCAGGGATCTTAACAAGGCCTCATTAAAGGACCGCCATCCACTACCCTCTATGGAACCAATTTTACAATGTGTCTCTAGATCTGAGAGATTTTCATTATTGGATGGCTATTCAGGATACAATCAAATCTTAGTAAATGAAGAGGATCAATACAAGACTACATTTACAACCAAGTGGGGAACCATGGCTTATCAAAAGATGCCCTTTGGTTTGTCAAATGTAGGTGCCACATTTCAAAAGGCAATGGATATGGCCTTTAAGAGCCTAATGTACAAGTTTGTGTTGGTCTACTTAGAATATGTAGTATCCTAAGGATTTAGTAGACTCTATAGAAGAACAAGCCAAGGCAACAAGCTAGCTACCTAATATGATCAATTATTTGAAGACAAGACAATGTCCTGCAGGCCTAGATTCGGCAAAAAGAAGGTATTATAGGTTACAATCTATTCCTTTTGTGCTGATAAATGAGGTTATTTTTAGAAAGGATCACAATGGTGTCCTTTTGAGATGCATAGATTCAAAAAAGGTAGCAAACCTCCTATTTAAGTTTCACGATGGACCTTCTGGAGGTCACTTTTCTCCTAGCACTACTGCTTTTAAGATCATGAGGGTTGGATACTATTGTCCATCTATCTTTAATGATAGTCATGATTATGTTAGGAAATGCATCAAGTGTGCCATGTTTGCAGGAAAAGAAAGGCTTGTAGCCTTGCCCCTACAGACAGTCAGAACAGAGCAACCCTTCATGAAGTGGGGCATAGATTTCATAGGAATGATCAATCCTCCATATAGTGCAGGACATAAATGGATAATTACTGCAACTAACTACTTCACTAGATGGACAAAAGAAATTGCATTGAAAGAAGCCAATGAGAGTGTTGTCCTAAGCTTTTATGATGATATAATCCATAGGCTTGGCACTCCTGATTCCATCATTTCAGATAATGCCTTAGCATTCACAGGCCTCAAAGTCTCAGAGTGGGTAGTCAAGAATGGCATCTATCTGAATACTAGATCAAATTATTACCTCCAAGGCAATGGCTTGGCAGAATCCACCAATAAGAACTTGATTAGGATAATCAAGAAGACTCTTCAAGAGAATCAGAGAGATTGGCACACAAAGCTCAGATCTACCTTGTGGTCAGATAGGATTACCCCAAAGAAAATCATTGGTAATTCTCCTTACATGTTAGTGTATGGAAAGGAGGCTAAGTTGTCCATTTCAGTTGAATTGCCAACTTTGGACTTAGCTACTCAATATACCCTATTTGATGAAAAGGATCCTTTACAGATCAGGTATGCTCAACTAATGGAATTAGAAGAACTCAGAAGAAGGTCAATGCAAGATATGGAGTTCCATCAGAATCAAACAAAGAGGAGTTTTGAAAAAAGGGCCAAAGTCAACAATTTCAAGGTTGGGGATGTAGTCCTCAAGTGGGATGAGTTCAGATCCAGACCTGGCAGGCACACAAAATATGACTCCTTTTGGGGTGGGCCATTTGTTATAACAAAATGCAGGGGCTCCAATGCTTTTCAACTATCAAATATGGAGGGAGTCCCCTTACCTATTTCAGTGAATGGTGTCCACTTGAAGCCCTATTTTGAGGTTAATCCCTCTCTGTAAATTTTGTAAAAATGCTTTCTTGCTTTCTAGTTTAATTTCTTTCTTTTCAAGAAGTGCTCTGAGCACAGTTCTAGTTCCATCTCCATGTGAGAATTTTGAAAATTTTGATGTCCCCATGCCCAATGGATGTTCAAGGTCACTGGTTTCCATGTCTAGCGGGCTGACATCCAATAGAAATTGCCAAAATGTTACCCAAATTTTTATATGCATTCAAATTTGGCTGAAAACCATACCCAAGCCTCTATTTTTACCATGTCTACCATCCCTAAAATTTTCATGAATTTATTCCATGTTCTCTGGCCTCTGCAAATTTGTTATCTCCTTGGTCTGCAGTTAAAATTTTGTAAAGCTAGCCCTTTATTAACCCTTTAGTCACCAAGTCTCCGATTCTTGGTGGTTAACTCCTTAACACACAATGATCCTTTGAGCGGTTACCATTTACGTTTGTGGTCTTAGTTCAAATAGCTAGGATAAGATTCTTGATCCGACGGTTATCGCATGATCTCATAGGGTCAGAAGATTCCTTGAGATCTTGTGATGATCATCGATTTTATTCTTCCTGTAGAGCCCAATATGTCAATGGGACCGATGCTAGGTGGATCCATTTTGGTGGCCTGTGATTGGCTAAGGTTGAATACAGGTGGAAGGTTGTCAGTGGGGCTGGGCCCTTTCAGTAGCCAAAAGCTCTGACATCTCTAGAAGATCAACGACTGGCATATCTTCACAAAGGTTTGTGTCAGGGCTTGAGATCTTATGACAACCATCGATCTTGGTTGGTGTTAGAACTTCCTTTAGTGGGTCCTTATGTGCTGACTTTCTTGAATCTGATTGGTCCACATAACAATGACTTGGATGCCATAGTGGGACCATGTCAAAGGACCTACAAGGATCTCAGAAAGATGAAGATCGACGATTGGCGTATCTTAGCAAAGGTTTGTGTCAAAGTATGAGATCTTGCACCAGCCATCAAATTTGCCAAAGTGTTCAGACTTGTCAGTGGGGTCCTAGATTAGAAAGGATCTAATAGCCAACGTATAACCGTAAGGAATATTCTAGGGCTATAAGATCATGCACCCACCGTTAGATCGGTATCTCAAGCAGTGGGTCTGATGTCAGAAGGTTGTAACATGTATCTGAAATGGTGCAGTTTGATTGTTTGTTGACTACCGCGGTGGCGGTTTACTTGTCAAGAAGGGTTTTTAACTATTTTAAAGGTTGCATCTGGTTCGTTCATCTATCAAGAAGGTTATTCATCGATGGTCATGTTTTAAAATATATCTGCTAGCCATTAATATTCAAATTTGAAGATCTTTGCGAGGGTTTTGCTAGGCCTTTGCATTCTTTTGGCCATGCACGACATCAGTTAGCTTAGGAATTGATTTCTTAGGATGGTTGTGGTTGAGAGGGTGATGGAGGTGACCATTGGCCAGTGTTGTAGGGTACTATGCCATGTTCCCACACTGGGAAGTAATGAAAAGAGTTGGTGCCACCTTTGCAAGTAGTACCTCTCCCAGGGAAATAAAATCATATTTGAAGCCTTCATGGCTTAGTGGAGTTGTAGGTGGGTAGATGGGTTCAAGTTTTTGTGTTTGCAAGTGGACTTAGTCTAGGATCAACACGCAAAGAGAAAGATCTGATCTGATGACCAATTCTTAGTGATTTTCATGATGATTCATCAGTGGACACCTGGGGTTTGATATTTTATTGTAAAAATATGTAGCTCTGGTTAGGTCAATTTTGGACTCCTACCTGCGGGTAGTGAGTGTTGTATATATTGTTTTGTGGAGCCTTAGTGCTGGGGAGGTTCATTTTTGTAAAGGAGAGAAGCCCACTTTTTCAAGGAAGTCATCTTTTCTTAGAAAGCCATCTGTGGTATTTGTTCTACCCTTTGGTTCTTCTACTATTTGTACTTTCCCATTGACGATCAAGGCATTCTTGAGGTACTTGTGATATTTGTTCTATCCCTATCTTCACTGTCTTGATTATCTCTTATTGGATTGAAGTTTATGAATGTTGTTAATGGAAATTGGGGTTCCTAGTCCCTCTCATTTTCTATGATTCTATGTGTTATTGTGTTTGATCTGATTTAGATGTTTTGTGGGTATACTACAACCCCTAGCAGTCTTGTCTCATTCCTACACCTAGTTTCAGAAAAGGATGTTTGCTTGCAGGTCATAAGTTGTGTCTTTTGTTCAGACTCTCCTATGAAGCACTTATGCAAGCCTATCTAGTGAGTTGTGACTTATTAGACCTGATTTATCCATTGATTTCATTCCTACATACTGAGATCCAAACCCTAATTTTGGTGCATCACCTAGTAGGTAGTTTTCTTTCAAGTCATTTCCCTTACAAGCATTCCTTCTATCCCTTTCACTCCAAAAGTTTTACTTTCATGTCAAGAAGCAAATTAAGGTGATTATCCAAGAGGAACCAGCCTAGAACCTGGAGGTTTCATCCCAGTTAGCATAGGTCCCACACCTGGGGATGAATCCAATGTTATACTAGGTTATGAAGACCAAGAGAGCTTGAGACAGAGGTGCAAACTTAGTGTATAACAATTATCTCCTAGTACTCAACTACCTTGATGCTTTTGATCCAAAGTGACAAATAGATTCTCATTAGATGTCGTTTGTGAAGAACATCCAGAGTCTATATACCACACATTATTTTCACTAGCATTTGTATTGAAGAAAGAAATCAATAAATTCTTCTTATCTTCAATAGGGCTATGAGCACTTCTTTTTTTTTCTTCACCTTGTTTACTCCAACATTCTGAAGCATAATGTCCAAACTTATTGCAATGAAAGGAATGGACATTCCTTTTACTATTATCTCTCCCATTATTTCTACCTCTTCCTCTTCAAGCTCCTTTGAAGTTGCTACTTATTCCTCTGGAATAATTCTTCTTCCTCTAGAATTCCTTGATTCACCTTTGTATTCATTCTTATTTTTATTGTCACTTTTATTATGAATCTTGAAGAATGTGTTCCTTTTTCCTGTTATATTTTCTTTAGAGGAAAATTCTTGCTGTAAGATTTCTTCATTACTTTTCACTCTTTCTTTAGTAGTTAACAAAACTCCACTTAATTCATCAATTTGCATGCTTCGGAGATCCTTAAAAATCTCAATTGTAGAGAACACACCTTCAAATTTTGGAATCAAACTTCTCAATATCTTTTTAATGAAATGTTTTTCATCTATATCTTCCCCTAGTACTTTCATCTGACTCACTAAACCTTCTACCTTTGTCAAAAATTCATTGACAAATTCACAAGATGTCATTTTTACATTTTCAAAGTTTTTTCTCATTGTTTGTAGTTTAGTAGTTTGTGCACCTTGATATGCATTAATTAGTATTTTCCATGCTTTCTCAGATTGAAGAGCACCACTTATTCTAGGAAAAATAGCTTGAGTGATTACACCCTAAATTAAGAATAAAGCTTTGTTATATTTCTTTACATTTTCTTTATATTCCCCTTTTTGTTGGTTAGTTAATGCATTTACATCTGCTATCTCAATATAGTTGTTTTTAAAAATTTCCCACAAAACCTTAGACTTGAGTAGAGTTTTCATTCTAGTGCACCAATATGTAAAATTGTCTCCTTTAAAGACGGGGATCAACATATTAGACATTATATTGCCTTCCATATTTTCCATAACAATGCACACACAATGACCCAAGTTGCTCAATGCAAAGTCTAGGAGAGATCTACAAATGAATGCTCTCCTTGTCCCTTCAAATGGAACACACACACACAAAAAGGGTTTAGTTTTATTATAATTTTTTTGAAACATAAGTGTCGATTTTAACCAATAGTGCACTTAGATACAAAAGATTTATTTCTCACTTTAAAAAAGTTCCAATCTATCATTTCTTCCTTTTTTAAAACAAAAAAAAATGATATAACCACCTCTTTAAAAAACAACCTTAGAAGACTAAAAAATTGCTTTACAAAAGAGTTTTAAAAATAATTACTTTTACTTTTTAATGAATGTAAAAAGTACAAAATTTAAAACATTCAACTTTAAAAAAAGCTTCAATTTAAAACAAAAAGTAAAAATATGAAAACAAAAAGAAGATTAAGCTTCCACGTGGAAATTAAGAGGAGGGAGATTTAGACACAAATCTCTTCTTTCTTAGTGTGCAGGCCTCTTCACATGCACCTTCTCGGATCTCAGAGATCTGCAATTGCATCATTCAAATGACACTCACCATAAAAAAAAATCATCTTTCTTTCATATGCTTCACATGTACGATTTCATGATTGGCGGCTTATATTTTCTATGATGACTTTATCTAGAGCACCTTCAAGAGTTGCAATGAAATCTACTCTTTAATAAATGACCAATTTCTCGAAATTGGGCACTTTCAAATTTCACAAAATAGTGGCAGATATGATATTGTAGATCATGTGACTGGTAATGCTTTCCAAATCACACAATCTTCATCTTCTACAACTACAACTATGGTTGTTCACTTCATCATCTTCAAAACTAATTTTTTTTATGATTTCCAAGATCAAAACTTCACTCTGATACCAAATTAAGACAACTAAATAAAAAACAATGATCTTTTGATCACAAAACAAGCATATAAGGAAAAGCCTCAAATTGCCTTAATGAAATGAGAGGCTCAGAAACCATTATATAGAAGATGAATAGGGAGGTGACATTATGGAATTCAACCATATGCACCAATATTAAAACTACTATCATAAAGAACTGTAACTATCAACTACAAACATAAATACACATGCAACTATATAATTATTATCCATTTGTGAATTCAATAAGGACTGCAAGTAGGCCCCAAAATGGGCATTATTGTTGTCATTTAATCAATAGCTCTAAAATGGTCGAATCTTTGTGTTTCAACAAAAATAGTCATATACAGTGGAGAAGAAACAACAAAGGAAACTATTGTGCTTAGAAGAATTGGAAAACATCATGAAAATGTTTGGGAGAGTAACTTTTTATGATCTCTTTCATCACCTTATGGAATAAGTTCATTAATTTAGAAATATACTTCTTTCATAGATTAAAAGTTCTATTCTTTATTTCTCTATAGAATCTATTATTTCAATGCTGAAGATTATATTTGATCAGGTGATTTCATACATGGAGAGGCATAAAATCCTCGTTAAAGAGCTTAAGATGGAAGTATTTAAGAGTCTTCTTGGAGAGGAGAAATAAATTCCTCTTCATATAAGACTTGCTAGAAAGGTTTTCCATTGTTGATGTTGCAAAACACCTTGGAATCGATAGGCATTTTGAAAAAGATATAAAAACAATTTTAGATTATACATACAAGTATGTTCATAACCCTTTTATCTTATGTTATAACTCTGTTATGTCTATTACTCATTACTCTATGTGTAATCCTTTTATCTTGGTAGATATGTATGCTATAGATTATGTTTTAATAATCAAACCTATGTTATGATTTCCACAAAATTAGATATTGGAGTGAGAAAGGTATTTATTGGGGGAGAGAAAATGGCATTGTTGATCTCAACACTACTACTTTGGGATTTTGAATTTTTTTCTTGAATGGATATCATGTGTCTCCAAGTATGTGTTTATTATCCATTAAATACTTTGCATTGGTTTTCATTTCTAACAATTGATAAATATAGGTAGCATTTTTGTTTTGGAGATGTTTTGGCTTATACCATTTTGTTGTCAATCCAATAGATGTATTTGTGAACTTCAAGGACTAAAATGGGGAGTTCATTTGTCCTTTGAAACAATATGAAACTGAAATAAGAATCATGTTCATTTTGTATCTAGCCTCTGAGATTTATTTCCAAGGAAAAAATCATGAGAGGCTAAACCAATGACCTTCAAACACCTAATAAAAGTACAAAAAAAGAGTCATGGATTTCAAGATAAAGTCCAAATTCTAGCAGAGGAAATATTAAAAACTCTATGTTTGTTATTCTTTGTTTATTCAAGTTCATATTGTGTGTTAATACTCTAATGATATCATAACTCTATGTTTCATGTAGGTGGAATATGTTATATTAAATACCCATGGAGATGCAAAGTACCTAAGTGGGAGGCATGGAACACCATCCACATATTTAGGCAAGACACAAATGCTTGGATGTTGATAGATGGAATTCATAAGTAAGCCCAAAAACTATCCTTTGAAATCAACATGCAATTCAACTAAGATTCAATTATCTAAACTGCCTTGTTATTTATTTCTTACAGGGTTCCAATCAAATGAAGAAAAAGTATTTTTGAACTAGCAATATTGGGTTTCAATATCTTCCAGTCTCATTATCAAAATGAACATAAAAATTTGGTTGAGTAATACAACTATATCTAAATTGTTTGTGATAGTTACTATAAACTTATTATTTTGTGCAAAAAGAACTAGCTCAACAATATTCTATAGAAGATTGGAAAGAATTGGAATAAAATGTATGGTGATGATATTCAATCTACCATGCATGAATGCATTCTCATTTATTTATTCTTAGAATAGTGAGTGAAGTTTAAAATCATAAAAAAAGTTGTTTTTTATTGATGCAGGAGCATCCTGGGTGTAAGAACAATCTTGCATCACCCAAAAATAAATATTTCTATTTTTTATTCAATAAGGGCTATTTTTTGCAGAGCTGCTATTTATGGAAAGTTACTATTTTTGGTAATTTTTGTATGTGCTCAGAATGATCTGATTTCTTTCTTGGAGGTTCATTTTGGTCATATAAGTCTGCCAGTAAAGTTTCATTGCCAGATCAAGTGTATATTGGAAGATATTGAAGATTTTCGGTATTGGCAGTAGGGTACAAAAACTTTGAACTCAGTTTTGAAGACTTTAGAGGCCCCGGATGAGGTCAAAAATTTGGGTGACGAGTGCTTTCATCGGTCAAGCCTGTAGAGCACTTCGTGGTGTTTCTGAAATGGGTTATAATAGCCGATCAGGTCAACTGGTGATGACTTATGGTCTTCGGAAGTCGGGCCACCTGAAATGGCAGAAAATAATTTTCTTCAAAATTTTTGTTCGGGTTTCAAATGTTATATTGAGCCGACTATGATGTAATAAAATGTAAAATAAAATAAGTCTAAGTTTTGTCGGCCTTATTGGCTAAAATTCTGGAACCTTCCCAGGCGGTGAAAAATTGCCTATATAAGGAAGGCTATATTATTGTCTCAGGCAGTTCAGAATAGTTCTGGGTAGTAGATCTAGGTATTGATTCAAGGTTTTGTCCTACAGAATATTATAAGGGAATGCCCATGTGGCTTTTCATATTGTAGTTATGAAAGTTTGTAATTCCACATTTGTGGAGATAATAAGAAGCCAATTTTTTATTCTTGCATATTGTTGTTGTTTCTCTATTTCTGTTATGTGTTTGTGGTATTAAGGGGAGCACCCTTCATCAAGTGGTATCAGAGCAGGAGTTCTTGAGTGTGTAAACAGATCGCCGACTATGAGGCAGTTTGCACCAGGACCGTGGTTAGGGTTTCAGCGCGCATCACGAAAATGCCTCCATGAAGAAAACATGGCGGAAGAGCTGGTGCTGTGACACCTGAGGTTAGATAGCTGCAAAGACAAGTGCGAGCATTGCAAGAAGAGATTCGTAGAGGAATGAATCTTAATGTCAGAGATGAAAGTGAGGATGAAGCTGATGAAGAATATCAAGAAGGAGAAGCTAAAATTGTGAACCAGGAGGAAGAAAGACTTTTTCGGGCAATTTTCAAGATTGGGAAAAGACCTAAGTTTGAGGCTCCTACATTTTCTAGAAATCTTAACCCAGAGGAATTGATCCACTAGATCAATGAATGTGAGGAATATTTTGAGTACGAAGATGTTGAGGATCCTGATAGCTACAAATTTATGAAGGCCAGATTGAAAGGTCATGCAAAGATCTGGTGGCAAGAAATTCAGTTGGAGTGAAATAGAAGAGGGAAAGATAAAATCACAAGATGGGATCAGATGTTGGATAAATTGAAGTGACAGTTCATTCCTGTTGATTATGAGCTTGACCTACTAAAGAAAATGCAAAGTTTGAAGCAAGCAGGAAGATCTGTTTAGGAGTATACAGAAGAGTTCTATTGACTCCTCATCAGAACAGACCATGCAGATTCTGATAAGCAAAAAGTTGCCCGATACCTTAATGGGTTAAGGCCAAGAATTCAGGAGGAGTTGAATCTGGTTCGAATGAATAGTATTGAAGAGGCATACCAGTTTGCCCTAAAAGTAGAGGAAAAGCTGAACAAGAAGTTTGAGAGCAGACAAAATGGAAAAGGTCATGGTGGAAGATCTGGTGGATGGTCATATGGTGGCCGAAATGAAGATCCAAAAAAGAAAGATGAGGCCAGTAGCAGTCAGAATCAGAGAGGAAATAATTCCAATCATTTCCAGGATCAGAGTAATAGAGATCAGAGAGGAAGAGGAAGAGGACAAGGATCTGGAAGAGGTGGCTTTCGTGGAACATGTTTTCACTATGGAGAAGAAGGTCATAGGGCATTTGAATGTCCTCAGTGCCAAGGTAGAATAGAAAGGAGAAATGAAGGCCAGGCCAGAGTTGCACATGTAGATGAAGATGCTAGATCATCAAATTCTGAAGATGCTGAAAGAGGAGAAATGCTAATTAACAAAAGAGTCCATCTGAGTGGTGAGAACGAACCTGAACAAAGGAGGATCCTGTTTCACACTCGATGCAAGTGTGAGCGTAAATGCTGTGATGTGATTATCGATACTGGAAGCACTAACAATTTGGTGTCAGAAGAGATGGTGACAAAGTTGAAGCTCAAGAGACAGAAACACCCACATCCATATCAGATTAGCTGGGTGTAGGATGACCACAAGGTCATGGTCAGTGAACAGTGCCTGGTAAAGTTCAAGATCGGCGGGTACCAAGATGAGGTACTATGTGATATCATCTCTATTGATGCATGTCATATGTTATTGGGTAGACCGTGGTAGTTTGACAGATGTGTTGTACACGATGGTCATGCGAATACCTATTCCCTGACAAAGGATGGAGTGTGACATAAGCTAAAGCCATTGAAGGAGACCGAAAAAAAGGTATGTGGTAATGCAAGAATAACATTTGTTGATGGAAGAAAATTTCTAGATGGTATGAGGCATGAGCATGTATGTTTTGCTTTAATTCCAAATGTTGGTAAAGAAGAAGTAGAGGATGTACTTGTAGAGGTTGCAGATTTGTTGAATGAGTTTCAGGATATTGTATCTGATAATGTACCTGATAGATTACCACCAGTAAGGAAGATCAATCATCAGATGAATTTGATTCCAGGAGCTAGTTTTCCAAATAAGGCAGCACACCAAATGACACCAGCAGAAAGTGAAGAGTTGAACAGACAAGTATACGAGTTATTGCAGAAGGGGTTGATTCAAGAGAGTCTGAGTCCCTGTGCTGTACCAGTGGTATTAGCACCAAAGAAGAATAGAGAGTGGAGGATGTGTATAGATTCCAGAGAAATAAACAAGATCACAATCAAGTATAGGTTTCCATTGCCACGAATGGATGATATTATGGATTGTTTGAGTGGAGCTGTGTATTTCTCAAAGATAGATCTGAAGAGTGGATATCACCAGATTCAGATCAGAGAAGGAGATGAATGGAAGACTGCCTTCAAGACAAAGGAAGGACTGTATGAGTGGTTAGTCATGCCTTTTGGGCTAACCAATGCACCGAGCACTTTCATGCGGCTCATGAACGAGGTTCTGAAAGAATTTTTGGGTAAGTTTGTCATTGTTTACCTAGATGATATTTTGATTTTTAGCAAGACATTGGAGGAACATATGATGCATATTCATATGGTGTTTGAGAAGTTGAGAGATGAGAAATTGTTGATTAATTTGAAGAAGTGCAGTTTTGTGAAGAAAGAGTTAGTGTATTTGGGATTTGTAGTCTCAGCAGAAGGTCTAAAAATGGACCCAAAGAAGGTACAAGCTATCCTTGAATGGCCTACTCCAAGGAGTGCTACTGAGGTAAGATCTCTTAATGGTCTAGCTAGTTTTTACAGAAAGTTTATCAAAAATTTTAGCAGTATTTGTGGTCCCTTGACTAAGACAATGAGAGGGGATAGAAAAGAGTTTAAGTGGACTAAAGGGGTAGAAAAGAGTTTTCAATTGTTGAAACAAAAAGTTACAGAACAACCTGTTTTAGCCCTTCCAGATTTTACTAAGGTGTTTCAAGTAGATTGTGATGCTAGTGGTACTGTAATAGGAGCTGTTATGAGCCAAGAAGGTAAACCTGTTGTGTATTTCAGTGAGAAGTTAAATGATGCCAAGAGGAAGTATTATGTTTATGATCAAGAATTTTATGCTATAGTTCAGGCATTAAAGAAGTGGAGACATTATCTACTTCCTAAGGAGTTTGTTTTGTATACTGATCATCAAGCTTTGCAATATTTGAATAGTCAAGGAAAGTTGAATCAGAGGCATTTGAAATGGGTTGAGTTTTTGCAGAGTTATACATTTGTTTTGAAACACAGGAGTGGAAAGTCTAACAGGGTTGCAGATGCTCTTAGCAGATGTTCATGTAGCAGAATTGTTTTTCAGAGAAGTGGTGAGACTACATGGTTTGCCAAAGACCATAGTTTCAGATCGAGATACTAAGTTTGTTGGATATTTTTGGCGGACATTGTGGAAGAAGTTGAAGATAGATTTGAAGTTTAGTTCATCACATCATCCACAGACTGATGGACAGACAGAGGTGGTGAATAGAAGTTTGAGAAATTTGCTGAGATGTTTGGTTGGAGATAAGCCAACAGGATGGGATTTGATTTTACCACAGGCAGAATTTGCATACAATAATTCTGTCAACAGGAGCACTGGTAAATCACCATTCTAGATTGTATATGGAAGTAGTCCAAGAAATGCATCTGAATTGAGGAAGATAGATAAAGGAGAAATAAGTAGTGCTGAAGCTGAGGATTTTGCAGAACACTTAAAGAACATCCATGGGGAGGTGAGGAAGCATATTACCAAGATGAATGCACAGTATAAGGCTAAGGCAGATGAGAAAAGGAGGTATAAGGAATTTCAATTTGGTGATGAAGTCATGGTTCATTTGCGGAAGTAGCGGTTTCCAGTTGGTACATATAACAAGTTGAAAATGAAGAAGTTTGGACCATGTAAGATATTGAAGAAGCAAGATTCAGGAAATGCATATGAGGTAGACTTGCCTAGTGAGCTGAATATTTCACCAGTGTTTAACATTTTAGATTTGACAGAGTATCATGAAGGAGGTGTTGAAGATGAGGTTGCAGCAGCACAGTGGAATATTCTAGCAACCAGTTCTGATATCAAGGAGATTGAAGACATACTGGACAGTCGTGTTGGCAGAAGCACAAGGAATAGGACATATGAAGAATATTTGGTCAAATGGAAAGGATGACCTGTTGAAGATTCATTATGGCTAACAAAGGAGGAGGTTAACCGTCTTAGTTTTCCTCTGCACACATGAGTCATGACAGGGTCACTTCTCAAATTACCCCGGGTGTCTGATGCAGGAGCATCCTGGGTGTAAGAGCAATCTTGCATCACCCAAAAAATATTTCTATTTTTTTGTATTCAATAAGGGCTATTTTGTGCAGAGCTGCTAGTTATGGAAAGTTACTATTTTTGGTAATTTTCCTATGTGCTCAGAATGATCTGATTTCTTTCTTGGAGATTCATTTTGGTCATATAAATCTACCAGTAAAGTTTCATTGCCAGATCAAGTGTATATTGGAAGATATTGAAGATTTTCGGTATTGGCAGTAGGGTACAGAAACTTTGAACTCAGTTTTGAAGGCTTTAGAGGCCCCGGATGAGGTCAAAAATTTGAGTGACAGGCGCTTGCGTGGGTCAAGTCTGTAGAGCGCTTCGTGGCATTTATGAAATGGGGTTATAATAGCCGAGCGGGTCAACTGGTGATGACTTATGGTCTTCGGAAGTTGGGCCACCTGAAATGGCGGAAAATAATTTTCTTCAAAATTTCTGTTCGGGTTTCAAAAGTTATTTTGAGCCAACTATGATGTAATAAAATGTAAAATAAAATAATTCTAAGTTGGTCGGCCTTATTGGCTAAAATTCTGGAACCTTCCCATGCGGTGGAAAATTGCCTATATAAGGAAGGCTGTATTATTGTCTTAGGCAGTTCAGAATAGTTCTGGGTAGTAGATCTGGGCAATAATTCAAGGCTTTGTCCTACAGAATATTGTAAGGGAATGCCCATGTGGCTTTGCATATATTGTAATTCTGAAAGTTTGTAATTCCACATTTGTGGAGATAATAAGAAGTCAATTTTCTGTTCTTGCATATTGTTGTGGTTTCTCTGTTTCTGTTATGTGTTTGTGGTATTAAGGGGAGCACCCTTCATCAAGAAGCCAATTTTCTGTTCTTGCATATTGTTGTTGTTTCTCTATTTCTGTTATGTGTTTGTGGTATTAAGGGGAGCACCCTTCATCATTTATCCTTAAACTAAGTTATATATTTTTTGTGATACAAATATTCAAATGGTCTAGGATGAGGCAGTTCTGAAGCAACTAAATTTATTTATGCATGAACATGTAGAATTTTATTATTGGTATACATGTGGGTTATATGAGCTTGAGTATGCAGCAAGAAAACTATGTTATGCTAAAGTTAAAGTACTCTCGTTACTATTGTTGATGATATATTTGACACTTATGGAATAATTGATGAGCTCATATTATTTAGGGAGGCTCTAATAAACTAAGTTACACATTTTAGAATTTGTTACTAGCATAACCTAATTTGAAAAATAAATCAATAAATTTTTTATTGTAATAGCATACAATGTGTGATATAAATATTTTTATTTTACTTGGTATATCATGTTCTTTATTATGCATTCAATATGTATTTGGGATATGTCAATGATGGATTGACTTCCAAATTATATGGAAATTGATGTTCGATTTGTCAAAAAATCATATATGGATATACCTATTGAGGTTGAAAAATACATGGTCCACGAGTGCAACAATGGATGAGAGAATGTGCAAGTAATAGGTTTTGGTTTTGTACAAAATTCATAAAGCTAAACATATAACTTTTAAGGACTTAATTTTTTTAAAAATTATTTAATGTTATTAATTTTAAGGAGTGTTTGAAATCTCAAATTACAATAGAAGGCACTAATTTGGGTATAGTTACAAGATGCTAAATAGATCACTAATGATTATCATCCAAATTTGCCTCAATATTTAAAGAATTCCTTGATATCTTATGTGGCTCTTCTAACAACACTCATTTCCATGATTTTAATAAACACCTATCTCCTAGATGATATTTTAAAGAAAGTAAATGAGTTTGAAAATAGTGTAGCTTGGATTTAGTTGATTAATTGATGGCATCAAATATTAATAGGTATTTATCTACCATAGTTAATAGCTATATATTTTGAGCCATTATATTTATCAATTATATGTCTAACAAAATGTGATAATTTTTTTATTTATTTTTAAAGAATAAACAATAACACAAAGAGACTTCTTCATGGATATAATGTTATGTGATAGAAAATCCTAGAGCAACTAGGGATGAGGCTCTAGATCATGTGTGGATGTTGATTTAATTAAACATAGAAGAGTTGAACAAGAAGTGTTTATTTTATGATCATGATATACCAACTTTTTAAAGAGGTTGTATTTTGACTCTATGTAGAGAGTTGTGGCTTTCATTTGGAGGGACATAAATGGGCTCTCAATATCACATCAAGGTACCAAAAATGACATAACAAAAATTCTTATTGAACCAATACCTCTTTGGGAAGGAAGAGATAACAAGAAAGTTTATTTAAGCTATTGTTCCATTAAAAATTCTATTGAAAGGCCAAAAACAAATCCATGAAAAATTTATAGTTAGATTGTGTTTCATAAATTCAATAGTAGAAAAATAAAGTATTGTGTGCAATTTCATATAACCATTGATATATACATGATAATTTATAGCTTTAAGAACACCTCATTTCATTATCATATGTCTATTTTAAATTTATATTATTATATAAGTTTAAGTCTGAAAAAACATTTATTCATATAGATTATCAACATCAATGCTACACATTTAATCTTAAAATGTTAAATTGCAATGTTTCTATATACTTTCAACAATGTGATGCGATAAAGATGTTTTATATAACTTGCAGTATTAATAGTTGCAGTAATCATGCCAATAGAACACATTGTATAGATGAATATGTAACATAAAACTCTTATTATTATTTTTTTATAAAAAGATGATCTTTGTGATAAAATGGTAACTTTGAGCTAGGGAAATAATATAGGTAATTAGCTTAAAATAAAGGGACATAAAGATGCATAAGGGAAGAATACATGCAAAACAATACAAATAGTATTCAAATGGATGTCAATGGGAATTTATCTAGAAGCCTCATCTCTTATGGTGTCAGAGTCTTTGCACTCAACAACACTTGACCCGTGGGGGGCTCATTCAGAACCAAACAACTTCTCCAACAGACCAAGGGCCTATCGACTAAGTGCATCATATTTTAATAAAATATTTCTATTAAAGTGTGTGTAAAAATAACTGATAAATATAATGGAAATTTTAATGTTTGAGTATATGTTTAGTTTAATCATTTTATAACTAAAATTTACATTTTTTATGAATTAAAATTTTTTCTCCTCTTAACAAATTTTAACATTTTAAGATGTTTGTGAAATTATAGTCTTATAATTTTTTGTATTGACACTAAACATTCCTCATACTTTTTTAAAAAAATCTAATAAATTATATTAATATCTATAAATAAGAAACATGAATCATTATTTTATTCACATTACTCGTTGATTTGATTTGCTAAGAATTCTTAGCTTCTTCTTCAAATCTTGAATCTTTTTATACCTACATAAATAAAATAATATTTACATTTATTTTTTCAAGGCTTGATCAATATATTCATAGTATACTTATTTTGTATGCATTGTTAAGTAAATTTATTAAGATCTTGATTTTGTAAACAAAATGTATTTCTTCTATTATTTTCTTAATAGTAAACTTATGGACTTACCTAATTTTACAAGGTTTTTTGAGTGTTTGGGGAAATTAATATTAGAAAAGATGGAAACACCCTTTTTCCAAACATTTCTCAGTGAGTGGTCCAAACTTAACTACCAAGTAACTAGTGCAATAATGAAACTTTATATTGATTGTTAGTTTAAAGCATATGATATGGTAGGCTTATGCATACCCAATATTCATTGCATAGATTTTTTATTTCACGGTAGATGAAATATTTGAGGAGTTTACCAATTATCAAGGAATATGCCTTATGTCATCAAATTATAGTACTAGTCATAGAGTTCTAGAAAATCTTTCCATCTCAGCAATTGGAAGTATAATAAAAGAATTTTGTACTCCTCTTAATAAAAAAAGCATCTATAAAATATATTATAAAATTATAAGTAGAAAATTATGAAATAGCTTTTAAAAGTTGGATATAAGTGTATCTTAGATATTATTTATGCATAATTTTATATGGAAGAATAAAAACTACATGGACAACCTCATGACTTATAGATAGGCATGCATAAATGTCTTTTGAAATACTTCTAAATGAAATGTGCATTGGCAAGTATTGAGAACCATAATAATAATACTATTTTGATTTTCCCTAATGTTATAAATTTATATAATTATAATCATTATACTTAAAAAATGTATAAATTTAAATGTATGGGTTATAAAATGGTGAAAGAATCATTTGTATTTATAATATGGAGAGTATTTTAATCCTACGAGAAATAATTATACAACTTATAATTATTTCAATTGTAGCAAGGTAGTAAATGATGAATTAAATTGGCTCACAAATAATTAGAATTGTTCATTCATGATTCGATCTAGGTCACAAATACTTATAGCCCTCAATTCCTTTCAAATTGAAACTTTCTATTTCAAATTAATTTTAACCTCCCCACCCCCTGCCACTCGACACACCTTTTTTTCCTTTCTAGTGATATAATTGTAGAGACCCTAAATTTGACTACATGAGTTCTTAATTTGCGTCATTAATTATTCTTCTAAACCTTATAGTAATTAATTTAATTTCATTTAATTTAGCTAATTATTATCATCCATCCTGCTTCTTCTAGTGTTTAATTAGTTTTTAAATTAATTGATCATATCCTAACTATTTTTCCTAAAGTTTAATTAATCCAAATTAATCAAATTTGACCTTTGACTCTTGATACCCTATTTCTTCTAAATTCTTACTATTTATCATTGATTAATTAACTAATCACCATGATTCCTTACCTCATTTCAATTTTCCATCAATTTAAAATCTATTCCCTCACATGTGTCCATTTTTGTCTAATTTAAAATTCACTTACCTAAAAGTGACTTGGATTTGTCACTTTCCTACTCTTGCCCATTATTCCACCTCAACATGTGAACCAAATATTTTATTTAGTTCTCACATGTGGGATACAACACCTAATCTGTATAGCCACCCTACTACCTCCACTTTTCTCCATTTGTCATCTCTGTCCCCTTACAACTCTTCCACTTTGCTATAAATGTCAAGCTCAGCTTCTCCCATGGTTTCTCTCATATGATTGAGCACACCTTTCCCTCTTCCCCATGCCAAATGTTCTTCCCAATGCCTTGAAACTTGTGACAAGGCTACATGACACTAGTCTACCTCATATCATCACACTCAATCCAAACCCTTCATCAACTTTCAATCCTAAATATCCATTCTCCCTCTTCCAACTCTATAGATCAGAACCTTCTCCCTATGAAAATCAATCAACTTTTATGGCCATTACCATGTTCAAATTATTTTAGAAATTCTTATTATATACCATCATTATGAAAAAATCTTGTTAGAACCACATCCTTTATTTTGTTGACAATTGAGAGAATTTACATATAACAAAATCAAAGAGAAAATTAAGTGAAGATTGGGTGCATTTACATCAGCTCATCGACGGAGTTGTGAAGGTATAATGTTTTTGTTTTACATTTTATTTATATTCACTACATGTTTAAGTACTATATTTTCCACACCTCACATTTTTGGCATACCTGATGCTACACACGTCCCTTTAAAACTAACCTCAATTGTTGCATTTTTGTGAAGTTTTACATTGGAGACTATGGATCAATGCATCAACTTATAGTTCAAGATTTATTCTTTTTGGAACCTCTACTTCTAGAATCACATCTTCCTTTCAGTTATCTAAAATCATTGTATTGTAAACATTTTTGTCATTCCTTCTATCTTCTAATAGTTATTGGCTAATATCCTAATATATTTTTTTATTTATGCTAACATATTCTTCCAAATATTACTAATTAATTATTTTTGTAGAATATTTTGGGTTTTTTACAAATTTACAGAATAGCTTATTCCTCTATTAATCACCATATTCTCTATTTGGTGTGTGCATTTGTAGAACATTTACTCCATATATATAACAATCATAGTTTGTTTCCTATTTATAATTTAATTTATGTTTCTATTTATAATTAGAAAACACACACACACACAAAAAAAAAAAAAAAACTATGGAAACTACCAAAAGCATAGTTTGTTTTTTTAGTTTTCTATTTTTGTAGTGAGTGCCTGTGTTGTTCAATGTCTACTCCTATACATCGACATCTCCTCCTATGCCTAGGTATTTTTAGGTTTGTACTAAACTAACATTTATGTAGCTCTTTTTAACTTTCCAAGACTAATTTTTGAAACTACTGGCTTGTGGTTTTATAGGTTTGATTGCGAAAGTTATTTTTGTTACTTGTATAAATGTTCTTTTTGGAATTTTTGTTGTTTGAGGTGTTGAAATTCATTTTTTTCATTGATGTCAACATATGTTTTAGTTGGACACATTAGAATTTTCAATAAAATTGGTTATCTGAAGTGCATACAAGACTAATAGTTCTATACGAATAGTTTACGGTGCTTCAATATATGTGAGCATGAATTTTTGTAGAGGGAAATTGTACACCTTATATCTAAGATCGATGGATTTCATATTTTTCTTACATGAGTTATAGTTGTTTTTGTGAATACTGGTTACAAAACAATGACATAGGATTATGAAAGAGATGATGTCAGAGTTTTTGGGATAACTTGGATGTGAGCATGAGTTATGGTATGCAAGCTTAATGCATGACAAAAGACACATGGGAGAACATCATGTGATATCCTTGGGTTACTAGGATCATGGTGACATTAGTTGTGGCGTGTGGACTTGCAAACACCTATTTGGAGATGACCAAAGTACATAACATGTTTAGTGCATGGTGAGGGTGGGTTATGAATATAGGAGCATAAAAACATATTTTTATTTTTTATTAACTTGTTTAAGGTACCGTATGTATCTTGGCAGTGGTCTACATAATTATTTGTGCATTGGGGAAGTCTTAACAAGATGACCTAATTGTGTATTGTAACTTGTATATAGGAAATTCATTCCTTGTTGTAGTAAGGTATGGATATGAGACTATGAGAATGTGGATGTGAGTTTTATAGGATGTAAAGAAAAGAATATGATTTTAATGCACTTCCTTTGAAATGTATAGAAAAAGAAAGTTTCCATCACTTAGTTCATTGTTATAAGTTTACTTCCATACTTCTCTTTGGACAATGGATCCAGAAGATGGGTTTAACCTTCATATTTAGGCAATGTGCTGGGGTAGTGAGCTCTTCATTTCATTCAAATCCTAATAGGGTTGAAGAGACTCCTAATAGGGTATGTCGTTTAATAGGGACTTTGTACTGGATGTAATAATCATCTTTTAACAGGGATAGATCTCCTAACATGGATACTCTAATTCTAGTGCATTATTCATGGGCATCATTCCCACTGGGGTTTTTCTTTTAACAAGGTTTTTCTCAACAACCAATACTTTTCTTATGATATTGTTCTTGAGGTGTTCAAATTTTCATTAAGTAATTTGTTTATAAGGTTAAATTCTAAATATTTGGCACACAACTAATTCACCCCCATCCCCTCTTAGTTGTGTGATTCCTAAAAATTGGTATTAGAGCTTGTGGTCCTCTGAGAGAAAGCTTAATAGCATGAGGTGATCCTAAATATGGCTTACTATAGGAAGGAGAGTGCAAGGTTTTAAGTTGAAAACTTTGATAGTTGGAAGAAGAAGATGAGAACTCATTTTCTATGTTCGGGAATTGTGTATAGGAGGATTGCTAAGAGGGAGGAGAAGATCAAGAATGGAGATGAATTAGGAAGTTCTTCTGAGGATTAAAATAAATTATTCTTCTGCAATATGGTTGTAGGAGAAGCATTGATTACTGCACTATCTAAGGCTAAGTTTATAGAATTCGAGGACCTTGATTCTGCACTTAAGATTTGGACAAGGATAGAGGAACTATATGAAGGAGATCAATACACTAAGAAGGAAAATTTATAGAATTGGAAGACTAAAATGAAAATTTTAAAAATACAAAATGATTAGAATATTAGAGAATATGTACAAAGGGTTACAAAGTTTGTTATAGGAATTATAAACTCAAGAGGAACATACACTGAATAGGAGGATACATTACCTAAGGTAGAATGTGAATTATAAACTCAAGAGGATTTATTCAGTAGCCAGTAACATCAACACAATCAGAGAGCTTCCCAAAATTGTGAAACTTTCCAACACCATGTGTAGAGAATGTGTGATGGGAAAACAAACTAAGAGTAGTTTTTAGAGAAAGTCTTATTTAGCAAGGGAGAAGTTGGATATGGTACATATAGATCTCTATGGTCCTACAAGAACAAGATCTTACTTTGATGAAAGGTATTTTATTCTCTTTCTTGATGACTATTCTAGGATGATGTGGGTTGCATTTCTTAAATAGAAGTGTGAAGTATTTGACAAGTTCAAGATTTATAAAGAAAAATATGATAATGAATATAGTCTAAAGATAAAGTGTTTGAGGTCAGACAGAGGAGGATAATTTACATGAAATGTGTTTAATTCTTCCTCCAAAGAGAATGGGATATAGAGACAGACATATGCTCCTAGGAAACCACAATAGAATGGGATTGCAGAGCGAAGAAACAAAACTATATTAGATTATGTTAAGACTATGCTTCTTGAAGAAAAAAAATTTCATATACATTGGAGAGACTATTTATAATGCATTCTACACTTTGAACAAAGTTCAGATTAAAGAAGGTACTAATAAGACACCCTATGAAATTTGGTTTCACCATGCTCCTACTATAAAATATTTAGAATATTTGGTAGCAAGTGTTATATTGAAAGGGATGATAAGATAGGAAAGTTTGAAGATTGAATTGATGAAGTATTTTTCCTTTGTAAATTCCACTTAAAAGTAAGGATTATAATTTTTTTAATCTAAGATTGAGGAAGATGGTTGAAAGTGCTAATGTAAAATTTCATGATAAATTTAATATTCAAGAAAGAATGTATGATAGTGATCATATCTCATAAAATAGGGAGATTACTGTAGGTCAAGAAGAAAAGAAAACCATTGAGATTGATAATGGAATTGAAGTATGTTTGAATAATCCTACTAAAACTCCAAAAACACCAGGGTATGCTCAGAGAAATCATCCTAAAAATTAGATTATTGGTGATGCAAATAAGGGCATGATGAAAAGATCAAGGATTAGGAATGAGATTTGCTTGATTTCACAAGTAGAACCAAAGACTAATGATGAGTCATGTATAGATGAATCTTGGATTAAAGCAATGAAAAAAGAAATGGATCATATAGAGAAAAACAACACTTTAGAATTGGTTCCTAGGCCCAAGGAGAAGAATGTTATAGGAACTAAATGGGTTCTCAAAAGAAAAATGAATGAAGAATTCATGGTTGTAAGCAATAAGGCTAGACTAGTTTGTAAGGCTACTCACAACAGGAAGGAATAGACTTTAAAGAAATATTTTCCCCTATAGCTAGATTACAAGTAGTAAGATTGTTCCTTGCTTATGTTGCATACAAATAATTTAACGTATATCAGATGGACATGAAATCCACATTTCTGAATGGTGATTTAGAGGATGAAGTCTACTTTGATCATCCTAATGGTTTTACTTTGATAGATGATAAAGACATGGTTTGCAGGTTGAAAGTGGTATTGTATGGACTAAAACAAGCACCTAGAGCATGGTATGCATGTTTAGATAGGTATTTACTGCATCTTGGTTTCATAAAAGGTACTACATATAGTAATTTGTACTTGAGAACTAGTAAATATAGAGTCTTGATTATTGAATTTATTTTGGATGACATCATTTTTGGAGGAAATGATGAAATAAGGAATAAATTTTCTAAAGAAATGAAAAGTGGAACTGAAATGTCTATGATTGGCGAAATGAAATTTATCGTTGGTTTGAAAATCACACAAAATGAGCATGGCATGTTGATAGGGAGGATCTCCTAATAAATACTCCAAGTTCTTCACCAAGTCTCTTCTAAGACCTCTTAGGGTTTCTTGTTTCCTAGAACCCTATCACCTTAGGATTTTTCAATTTTCTATTGTCCTACTCTCCTAGAGATATACTACTAATCAAATTGCTCACTTGTCCACCATGAACTCACTAGCGTAAGTTCATCTACCACATTCTATCCCTTTCACAATCACCTTACAGGACTCTAGGGCTTGTGAATCATTATTTGAATCACCAAACTCTTCTTGTTGCTAGGTCTTGTAGTCATTTTCTCGTGGATTGGGCTCATTCATCTAATCAGCTCCAAAAATTTATCAACTACTATTACTCTTGCTTCCTAATTTGAGTTTGGAAATTCTCATAGAGGGAAAAAGTTTAAAAGTCTCAAACGCCACCTCCAGAATAATAAAAAATTTAAACTACTATACAAGGACTCCATTTTCATTCCCCCATGGGTTGAGTTTTTTTCACGATAGGAACTCAAATAGGATCTAGTTTGACTATGCATATTGTGTCTAGGCTAGAGACTTAGAACTAGGGACAAAATTGTATTTACATAAACAAACCAAAGAGAGAACTCAAAATAGTACACACAAAGCAATAAAATTATCAATTCCAACTATCTACAAGGAAAGATTTATTGATCCAATCCATTGAACTCAAATGTAAACCAAATCCAAAAAAAACACACTTAAGTTAACTAAAAACTATCAAAATACTTTTCATTGGAATTTGTGCCACAAAAATATAAACAAAAACCAACCCTCCTTCCCAAAATCTCAATGCCTTATATCTTCCTTGGATTGGTTACAACAATTTGAGTCCAACTAGTTTTTCACTCTATATTTAACTAACAAAACTAAGTCATTGGTATAGCCTATCCGACTGGCATGATCACGGATTGGCATATCCAATTCGAGGTTCCTCTGCTAGGACATATATGTCTAATGGAGGGGAATAACTTGGCCCACTATGGTATTATTCCTCCCATCGGCAACACTTAGCCCATTGTCGCGATCAGGTATCGGCATAGCAACAAACCTATTTTTTTAGCACCCAATGCCTTATGGTTTGGGTATCCATCGACATTTAAAACTTTTATGTCTTCATTAGGGATCAACATAACCAAATTTGTAGTGCCCCATTACACCAAGGTAGACCGATGGAATATATTTGGTTGAAGTTAGTTTTCTTCCCTCATTGGGGATTGGCCTATCCATGGATGGCTTTGCCGATAGCATTGGATTAACTCAATGGGGTGTCATCAACCTGAGTTAACCTGATGACATGTCTTTCCTTTCTAGCCATTAGAAATTTAGACATCAGTCAAAATTAACCCAATGCAATGCATGTTGGACATCAACAACTTTTGGTAAACCTAATGGACTATTGGTTACTCTTTATTCACTCCTTGATCCTGATTAGATCACACACCAAAATTTGAGGGCTAGAAACAAGTAACTCCTAGGTGCTCTTGCACCACTCTCCCCCAAGAGAAAAGAGGTTAAGTCACATGTGGTGATAGTAAGGAAAGATCAATTCCTAGATTTTTTTAAATCACCTTCAGCTACCCAAGTAGCTTCTGCGTTAGGCATATGTGTCCACTTGATCAGATACTCTAGGTAGTTCTTGTGTCTAGTCTTCTTTGTAATCCTTGAATCTAACACGTTCTCTACTGCAGTCTTAGGTGAGGAAGGTAATGTCAAATCATTTTCCATCTCTAAAATAGAAGGAAATTCTTCACTTCGCTAAGGAATTGGAGCTTTATACTATGTTGGGTTGGCTATGTTAAAAATAGGAGACAAAGCTAGGTATGTTGGAAAATATATCTTATATGTATTGTTGTCATATTTCGCTAGAATTTTGCAAGGAACTATTATCCTTATCTTTAGATTACTTGGAAATCCTCTATGAAGTCTATCCTTATTCAGATGGACCATGACCTAATCTCCCACTTGAAATTGTATGTCTTTCCTCCTGGCATCAACTTTATCCTTGATCTTTTGAGTGTTCTTAGTCAGAGTTTTTCTCACCTACTCATGCACTTCCTTCATGGACTGTGCAAAGTATTCAACATGTCCACTTCTTCCTTCCTTGTATTTCAAATGTCTAAGATCACATACACCTCTAGGATATAGTCCATATAAAAAATTTCAAAAGGGCACTTCCTTGTTGTTCTATTCACACTATCATTATAGGAAAATTTGGCTTAATGAATTACTTGAGCCCAAGGCTGCCCATATTCTTTAGTCAAACATCTCAAGAGGTTTCTGAGGCTCCTATTGGCCACCTCTTTTTATCCATTTTTTGGGGGATGGTAAGTAGACCCAAATGATATTTATCCCCTAACCTCTTCCACAAGGTTTTCCAAAAATATCCTATAAACTTGGTATCTCTATTTGATACTATACTGATTGACAGTCGATGAATCCTAATGACTTCTCTGAAAAAAATGAGCTATATGACTTGCATTATGAGTCACTTTACAAGGAATGAAATGGATCATTTTGCTAAACCTATCTACAACAATGTAAATACTATGGAAACTGCTCTTTTTTTGGGTGAACCAACTATGAAATCTAGACTTACACATTCCCGAGGCCTATTGGGAATTAGTAAAGATTGATAAAGACTAGCATTGGAAGAAGTCACTTTGGATCTTTGAAAAATTGTGCACTACTCAAAATACCTTCTTATGTCCTTATGCATCTTGGGCCAACAATAGAACATTTGGACCAACTCTAAATTCTTTTTTAATTCAAAGTGTCCAATTAAGCTACCATCATGATTTTATTGGAGAAAATTCTCTCTCGTAGATCCCCTTGGTACACACAATTGTCCACCCTTAAATAGGAGTCCATCTTGAAAAGTTTAATATGCATGTTCACTATGGAAATGATTAGTAAAACCTTGGCATATCTTATAGGCTTCTACAAAGTCTTCATCCTCCTTTTAGAGGTCCTTGAAACTCTCAAATCCTATGCTCTTCAACTATAATTGTTGTACTATGAGTAGCCTTCTACTTAAAGCATCAACAACCTTTTTACACCATAGTTTATTATGATTTATCATAAATGTATAAGACTACAGATATTCTACCCATTTGATGTGTCTATGACTCAACTTGTCTTATGAGTTAAGAAAACTCAGTGTATGATTGTCAATTTAAACAAAAAAATCTTTAGGCAATAGATAGTGCCTCCATTTCTTGAGTTCTTGAACAAGTGCATATAACTCTAGGTCATAGGATGAGTACCTTTTCTTAACTTAATTTAGCTTCTCACTAGAAAATGATACTAGTCTATTTTCTTGACTTAAAATTTACCAACTTCTATGTTCCTCGCATCAGACTCTATTGTGAAGAGTTTATCAAAAGTAGGTAGTACTAATACAGCTTGTGTCGATACCTTCTACTTCAAAAATTCAAATCCATTTTCTTCTTCCTTTGTTCATTGAAACTTATCTTTTAGACCTCCTTTGATTGTACCCAATATAGGAGCATAAATTGCACTAAATTTCCTTATAAATTTCCTATAGAATTGAGCTAGTCCAT
Source organism: Chamaecyparis obtusa (assembly GCA_027943335.1). Taxonomy (NCBI): domain Eukaryota; kingdom Viridiplantae; phylum Streptophyta; class Pinopsida; order Cupressales; family Cupressaceae; genus Chamaecyparis; species Chamaecyparis obtusa. The sequence continues at coordinate 20,908 of BSBK01003220.1, read as the reverse complement.
GGAAACTCATAACCTCACTTGTTGTCTTTGGAGTAGGCCAATTGAGTATTACTTGCACCTTTGATGCATGCATCTTCAAATTTTCCTTCAAGACTACAAATCCCAAACAGACAAGCTCTTGCTTCATAAACTCACATTTCTCCAAATTTATGGTTACTTGTTCTTCATGCAAGTTTGTAAGTACAATTCCTAAATACTCAAGATGATGATCTTTAGTTTTTCCAAAAATCAAGATATTGTCTAAGTAAACTTACTACAAATTTACCAATAAAATATTTGAAAACTTCATTCATGAGCCTCATGAGTGTACTAGGAGCATTGGTGAAACCAAATGGCATAACAAGCCATTCATAGAGACCTTATTTGGTTTTTAATTCAATTGTCCACTCACCCCCCTCCTTGATTCTTATTTCGGGATAGCAACTTTTAAGGTCTGGAGAAGTACTATGCACCCCCTAAATAATCCATAAGGTCTTCAATTCTATGTATAGGGAACCTATACCTAATATTAACTATATTGTTGGCTCTTGAGTCCATACATAACCTCCATGTTCCTCCTTTCTTGGGTGATAAGATTGTTTGATCGCACGTGGGCTTATACTCTTCCTTATCAATCTGTGAGGCCCACCTTAGTCCCACATAGTGATCGAAATTTCTAGACATTACATTTTATTTTGATTATGCTATTGAGATACTTGGACTCATTCGATTTACTATTATGTTATGATGGACATGTTAGAATTTATACTTTTGTTGGTCCTGTACAAGGATCCACGCTTAGTAGTTTCAAATTTGATTATGTTAGATGTTATTATTATCTTTTTATTATGAGAACCTGATGACTATCTGATGATGATAATAGATTATAGATAATCTTGATTTCAATTGAATTGAATTACACAATTGAATTATGAATTGAATTATGCTACTGAATTATGAATTGAGTTATGAAATTTAATTATGAGTTGGATTATGCAATTGAATGATTAAATTTTAGATTGTTATATCATATATGATTATTGCATTGGTTTTCTTCCTTGAATTACTGATGCTGCATTGAGGTATTGCAGGTGGAAGGACCATGGAAACACATTTGGGGAAACCAAATTGAATGCTTGTGCTATCAGTAAAGCCAAGGCCCCATCTATTGAAGAGACCAGGGCCTTGTTGTGAAGTGTTTTATTTTGTAACCGTAATGTGAATGTATGTGTAGGATTTTTAAGTGTTGTAATATGTTGGACATACCTTAATTGTGATGTTAATTATGTGATTGTCACTTGACACTAGAACTATTTATTAACTAAGGTATGTCATGTGATTAGAGTGCGAGAGCAAGTCCTAGAAGCTTCCTCGAGGGGGTATTCTAAGTGCATCCTCTTGTCTTAGGACCCCTAAGTGAAGTCATCCCATTCTCCAAGAATTTGTAGATGTTTTTTCATCAGAGTTACCTGGTATGCCTCCTCACAGAGCAGTTGACTTTCACATAGACCTTGTGCCAGGAGCTGAGCCAGTATCTAGAGCACCCTATAGGATGACCACAAATGAGCTTAATCAGCTCAAGATTCAGCTCAAGGAGTTGTTAGAGAAGAGACACATTCATCCTAGTGTTTCTCCTTGGGGTGCGCTAGTGATCTTCGTTAAGAAGAAGGATGGGTCTCTTAGGTTGTGCATGGATTATCGATAGTTGAATAAGGTTACCATTAGGAATCAGTATCCACTTCCTAGGATTGATGATTTATTTGACTAGTTGTAGGGTGCCCGAGTATTCTCCAAGATAGATCTTAAGTCAAGGTACCATCAGTTGAGGTTAGTTGACAGTGACATTCCTAAGACCGCATTCTGCACTAAGTACGGCCACTATGAGTTTACCGTGGTACCTTTCGGTCTTATGAATGCCCCAGCTATATTCATGAGCCTTATGAATGGTGTATTCTGCACCTTCCTAGATAAGTTTGTAATTGTGTTCCTTGATGACATCCTGATATATTCCAAGGATGAGAAGGAGCACGAAGGGCACTTGAGATAGGTTTTGCAGTGTTTGAGAGATAATCAGTTGTTTGGTAGCTTGTCGAAATGTTCCTTTTTCAGAACAGAGGTTAAGTATTTGGGGCATGTCATATCTGGTGATGGGATCTTAGTAGACCCATCAAAGATAGAGGCCATTATGAATTGGCCAGCACCTACCATAGTGACTGAGGTCAGAAGTTTCATGGGGCTAGCCGGTTATTATAGATGATTTGTTGAAGGATTTTCTAAAGTTCCACATCCTATCACTTCCCTTCAGTGAAAGGGGAAGAAGTTTGAGTGGATAGAGAAGTGTGAGAGAGCTTTTCAGGAGCTCAAGAGGGCACTCACCAATGCACCGATTCTTGCAGTGCCAAATCCTTCAGTGGAATTTGTTGTATGCACAGATACTTAATTGGATGGATTAGGGGTAGTCCTTATGCAGGGAGGGTGAGCTATTGCTTACGAGTCTAGAAAGATTAAGACTCATGAGCTCAATTACCCTACGCATGATTTAGAGCTTGCAAAAGTGGTATATGCCTTAGTGCGATGGCATCACTTCCTCTTAGGTCACCACTTTGAGCTTCATTCAGACCATCAAAGCCTTTAGTATATATTCACCCAACCAAACCTTAATGCTCAGTAGAGGTGATGGATGGAGTTCTTATGTGAGTATGACTTTGATGTTCACTACATCAAGGGGAAGGAGAATGTAGTTGTAGATGCCTTGAGCAGGAGATGACATGATATCTTTTCTATGACTGTAGGCATAGATTTGAGGGGTCCGATCCTCCATCATCTACAGGAGGATGAGTGGTATACAAATATTTTTGAGTTGATTCGATCCCAGAGACCCTTGGAAGGGAAGTATGTTGGTTATACCTTAGAGTCTGATGGGCTTCTACGCCATCATGAGTGTATCTATGTACCTTCTACCAGAGATTTGCATGCTTTCATTATACTTGAGGCTCATAGAGAACCTTATGTAGCACATCCCAGGGTTAAGAAGCTACATGTAGATTTGAGACAACTGTATCATTAGCCAGGCATGAGATTGTAGATTGCTGAGACAGTGGCCAGATGTCTTGAGTGTCAGTGGGTTAAGGTAGAGCACCACCATCCTGGTGGACTTCTGCAGCCACATGAGATTCTAGTGTGGAAGTGGGAGGTTATATCCATGGACTTTATAGTTGGTCTTCTAATGTCTTCCCAATGCCATGGTGCTATTATGGTGATGGTGGACTGGTTGACTAAGGTAGCCCACTTTTCTCCAGTTCCTACTACCTTCACAGCACCCGCAGTAGCCTAGGTGTTCTTACAAGACATTGTTAGACTTCATGGCATACCTCATAAGACTATCTCAGATAGAGACTCTCTATTCACTTCATCATTTTGGAGAGAACTTCAGGCAGCATTGGGCACTAGGCTCAATTTTAGTACCACCTATCACCTTGAGACAAATGGGCAAAGTGAGAGGGTCAATCAGGTTTTAGAGGACATGCTACACATGTATGTTATGGACCATCAGACTAGGTGGGATGAGTACCTACACCTAGTAGAGTTTGCCTATAATAATGGGCATCATGCATCTTTGGGAATGCCTCCTTTCCAGGCATTATATGGTAGACCTTGCAGGATCCCACTGAGTTGGGATAGGATTTAGCACAAAGTTTCTATTGGTCCTGAGTTAGTTTGGGACATGGAGCAGCAGGTCACCCTAATTAGGTAGTGTCTCTTAGAGGCTCAGGATAGACAAAAAGGTATGCATATGCGAAGAGGATAGACTGAGCCTACCTTGTGGGAGACAAATTATTCTTGAGAGTGTAACCACACAAGAGTCCAATCCATTTTGGAAAAGGCTCTAAGCTTGCACCTCATTTTGTTGGTCTGTTTGAGATCCTAGAGAGGATAGGGCACGTTGCTTATCGACTACCCTTGCCACCTATCCTTTCACACATCCACGATGTGTTCCATGTATTGGTATTGTGAAAATATATTTATGATGAGTCTCATATCATTGATTGGGATGCCTTATAGGTGGAGTCAGATGGCCAGCTGGCCCTAGAGCCCATTCGCATTTTGGCTCGACGGACATTGGGACTTCGAGGAAGAGAGCTAGACTAGGTTAGGGTCCAGTGGGATTGCTATGATGAGGTCATGGCATCATGGGAGGATGCAACATAGATGAGGGCCTAGTATCTGCACCTCTTCGATGAACTCTAGGAGGTTGTTCATGCCTAGAGGGGGTGGATGTGAACCCCACCTTAGTCCCACATAGTGATCCAGATTTCTAGACATTACATTTTATTTTGATTATGCTATTGAGATACTTGGACTCATTCGATCTACTATTATGTTATGATGGACATGTTAGAATTTATACTTTTGTTGGTCCTGTACAAGGATCCACACTTAGTAGTTTCGGATTTGATTATGTTAGATGTTATTATTTGTTGGAAACAATTATTTGAAGGACATTGTTGGATTAGCTATGTGTTGTCTTTAATGTCACACAAATTTCATATCAATTATCGCTCTTAGTATCTACCGAGTTCAGTTGGTTAGCTAAGCGGTTCTCAGTATCTACCGAGCTCAATCGGTTAGCTAGGTAGTTTTTAGTGTCTACCGAGTCCTCTCGAGTGTCTAAAGGAAACATGACAGGATAACAGTCTTACCTGAGCCTCCTCGGTTATCAAAGGAAAATTAGTGGTTACCAAGCTCTCTCGGTCTCCAAAGGATGTTGCAAAATTCACTATGGTCACCGAGTTCTCTTAGTCACCGAAGGAAATCTTTTCAGGATTAATGTTTACCGAGCAAGGTCGGCCCTTTCAAAGAATTTTGTTATTATAGTTTGTTTATCCCAACCGACTGTTATAATAATTATTAGTGCTGACTTGACAATCTAAATGATTATGAAATGGCATATATATATAGAAGGTCAAGTGGTGAATAAAAGATATAGAGCATGCAAAAATCATTTTGAAGAAAGGTGTGTGTGAATTTTGAAGGATGGTCAGATATCCTTTAGGAGCAGAAAAGATTTAATTGATCAGTAAGGATCTAGTGAAATAGAACAGAGATCTATATTCAGCAATTCAGTTGCAGGTCATTTCATTGTTACTCTCTAGCAATTGTAGCAGTGATATCAAAATCTCTTAACCGAGTTGGTTTAACAACCATTTTGTAAATCCTCTAACAAGGTAATAGTTCTATTGAATTGTTTCAAGACCTCTTACAAGGCCACTCCTAGCAGGGTGATTAAATCCTTTAACAAGGTCACACCTAATAGTGTGTTTTGTAACCTTTTACCGAGTTGGCTTCTAACTGGGCATCACTTCAGAAGAGTGAAAAATAGTTTCTAGTTACATTGGTGGTTTTTTCCATATTGGGTTTCCATGGTAAATCTAGTGTCTCTTGTGTTCATGTTATTTTCTTAATTCATGTAAGTTAATCAGTGATGAATGCTTAAGAACAGTTTAATTATTACACACTTCATGGATCAAGTTTTCAGCATTTCTCTGTATATTTACCGAGTGGCACAGTAAACAATTTGTTAAGATATTTAAGGGATCAGTGGTAATATTTTTGTGGTTAACTGATTCACCCCCCCTCAGTTACTGCATCTATATTTCCAACAATTGGTATCAGAGTTTTTGGTGCTTGCAGGAAGGGTTTCCAGGACCTAAGTTAAAGATCAGGATGTCTTACAAAAGATAAATTCCAAGGCTTAGCAGAAATAAATTTTCAGCATGGCAAGGATTCATGAGACTACATCTGGCTTCCATTGGTCATTCAAGATGCAAATATATTGATCAAGAATATACAATTCCCATTGGCACATTAACTGTTGAAGACATTGCAGAGAAGAAGAACCATAACACTATGATGATAGACATTGCATCAGCTCTTAGCTATGAAGAATTTGATGAAATCAAAACAACTGCTCATGAAATGTGGAACAAGCTAAAGAAAATCTATGGCGGTGATGACAATGTGAAGAGAGCCAAAAAAGAAAGCCTAAGAGGACAGTTTGATCAAATGAAAATGAGAGAAGAAGAAAACATTGCAAAATATATTGAAAGGATCAAGACAAGTGTTAGTGCAATCAGAGCTTCTGGAGGAAAAATTGATGATGAAATGGTTATAAGTAAGGTTCTTAGAACATTACTCCCTATTTATGCAATGAGAGTTTCTGCTATTCAAGAAAGAAGATGTGAAGAAAATCACAATATAACTTTGGATGCCTTAGTTGGAAGATTGACAGCCTTTGAACTGGATAACTATGACAACTATGTTCCAACTTCTAAAAATATTGAATCAGCTTTTGAGGCCAAACTTTCACTCGAGAAAGGGAAGAAAATCCAATCAGAAAGTGAAGAAGAATTAGAGGAAAGTTCTGATAGCAATCTTGAAGTTATTGAAGCATTACTTGCAAAGAAGTATTCAAGAGGCAGAGGAAAATACAGAGGTAAAACTCCCTTAATCTATTTTTCATGTGAAGAAATTGGTCATATTGCAGCTAGGTGTCCAAACAAGCAAAGACAAGATGAGAAGAAAAATTACAAGTACAATGGCAAGAAAAATTTCAAATCATTCAAGGATAAAGGTAAGAAAACATGTTTTTTAGCTAAAGATTCAGATGATAGTGAAGAAGAAATTGTTTTCATAGCTGTAAAAGATGAATCTGATAATGATGAAGATGAGATGGCACTTATCTCTCATATAAGCAAGAATGATACATGGATTATAGATAGTGGATGCTCACATCGTATGACTTGTGACAAGACCAAGTTTGAACACTTTGAAAACTTTGATGGTGGTAATGTAAGGTTTGGAAACAATGAACCCTATTGTATAAAAGGAAAGGGATGAATTTCATTAACCAAAGAACTTATATGTGATAATGCATATTGGGTCGAAGGACTAAATCATAATCTTCTAAGTGTAGCACAGCTAATCAACATTGGATTCAAGGTTGAATTCATGAATGGCAAAGCAAGACTGCTGGATGACAAAGGAAAACTGATAGGATCAGGCAAACAAACCAAAGGTAACCTGTTTTATCTTGATCTTGGTGATTACTCATGTTTTATTGCTCAAATTGAAGAAAGTTGGTTATGGAACAAAAGGTTATGTCATTTTTTTGACAACATGATGAAAATAAGCAAATTCAAGAAAGTAAGAGGTATTCCTACTTTGAAGAAACCTGATGTTGGTCTATGCAAGAATTGTCAAATTGGTAAAATGGGAAAGTCTAGTTTCAAAAGTAAAAACTATCAGTCTGAAGATATTTTGGAAATTGTGCATACTAATTTATGTGGACCTATTGGAATTGAGAGCTATACTTGAGAAAAATTCTTTATTCTCTTTGTTGATGATTATTCTAGAATGATGACTGTTATGTATTTAAGAGAAAAGTCTAAAGCATTTGAGAAGTTCAAATAATATTTAGCAAGAGTAGAAAAGGAAACAGGAAAAAGAATAAAATGCTTGAGATCAGACAGAGGTGGTGAAATCATCTCCCATGAATTCAATAATTTCTACATTGAAAAAGGAATCAAAAGACAAGTATCAGCCCCAAGAACTCCTGAGCAGAATGGAATAGCCAAAAGAAGGAATAGATCTATCATGGACTATGCAAGGACTCTAATGATTGAAAAGAACATTGCTATGAAATACTGGAAGGAAGCTATCAGCACTACAGTTCATACCTTGAACTGAGTACAGCTGAGAAAAGACACATTCAAGACTCCATATGAGCTATGGTATGGCTACAAACCAAATTTAAGTTACCTAAAAGTATTTGGTAGTAAATGTTACATCTTAAAAGAATCTAGAAAAGAAAAATTTGATGTAAAAAGTGATGAAGGAATATTTTTGGGATATTCTTGCAAAAGTAAGGCATATAGATGTCTAAATTTGTCTACTCACAAAATCATAGAAAGTGCACATGCGAGAATTGATGAGTTTGCAGAAAAGATTGAAGAAGAAAGAAAAAAGGAACCAGAGGACTACAAAAAATTTATTTACATCAAACCTGATACATTGCCAGACACATGTAAGGAGACTACATCTACCGAGCCTAGTACAGTAACCGAGTCACAAGAAGAAGTTCAGACTGAGTCACAAAGTACCGAGTCTCAGTCTGAAGCTACCGAGAAGGTATCTACCAAGCCTGAGCAATCTAAACCTAAAGATGAAGAAGATGACAATGTAACTCATTCAGGAAGCAAGGAACCTGTATTAGCCAAGTACATCAGAAAGCATCATAAACCAAATCAGATTATTAGAAACAAATCAAATGGTACTATGACAAGAAGTAAACTAAAAGGTACATGTTTATTTGCTAATTTTGAACCTAAAAATGTCAAAGATGCATTAGAAAATGAAAGTTGGATTGAGGCTATGAATGAAGAAATAGAGCAAATAGAGAAAAATAAGACATGGACTCTTGTACCTAGGCCTAAAGATAAAAATGTAATTGGGACAAAATGGGTATTCAGAAATAAGTTGAATGAAGATGGTCAAGTATCAAGAAACAAAGCAAGATTGGTATGTAAAGGATATTCTCAAGAAGAAGGAATAGATTATGGAGAGACTTTTGCTCCTATTGCAAGATTAGAAGGTGTGAGGACTTTACTTGCATATGTAGCACATAAAGGATTTAAGGTATATTAGATGGATATCAAATCTACTTTTCTCAATGGTATTCTTGAGAAAGAAGTCTACATTGAGCAACCTGAAGGTTTTATTGATCCAGACAAAAGGGATATGGTCTATAAATTACACAAAGCATTGTATGGTCTGAAACAAGCTCCTAGAGCATGGTATGAAAGATTACATAACTATCTTACTCAGATTGATTTCAAAAGGGCTAATGACAACAATAATTTATACATCAAAGAAGGATCAGATAACAAAATTGTTTTGGCAAAAATATTTGTGGATGATACTGTGTTTACAGGAAATGATGATTAGTGCAAAGAATTTTCAGAGCTTATGAACAAAAAATTTGAAATGTCTATGTTTGGTTAGATAAAATTCTTTGTTGGACTTCAGATTCAGTAGAACAAAAATGGTATCTACATTACTCAGTCTAAATATATCAGGGAAATACTTAAGAAATTTGGTATGGAAGATTCAAAACCAGTTGGTACACCCATGTGTACTGGACTAAAGCTTACCAAAGATGATGATTCAAAAGAAGTAGATCAGACCTTATACAGATCAATGATTGGAAAATTACAGTATGTAGTACACACAAGGCTTGATATTGCCTTAACAGTTAGAATAGTGGCAAGATTCTCGACTAAACCTAGAAAAAATCACATGATGGCAATCAAAAGAATCTTGAGGTATTTAAGGGGAACTGAAGATTATGGCTTGTGGTATAAATTTGGAGGCAATCTGTATTTAAAAGTGTTTACTAATGATGATTGGGTAGGAAACATTGATGACAGAAAGAGTACAAGTGGTGGAGCATTCTTTCTTGGCAAGAGGTTAGTATCTTGGACTAGTAAAAAGCAAAACTGCACATCCCAATCCACAACAGAAGTAGAATATGTTGTTGCAGTAGTAAACTACTCTAATATTATATGGTTTAAACAACTTTTGGAAGGCATGAAGGTTGAGATCAAAGAACCAGTTGTTATGTTTTGTGATAATACAAGTGCAATAAATATTTCAAAAAATCTAGTAATGCATTCCAAAACCAAACACATTGCAATTAAATATCACTTTGTCAAAGAATTGGTGCAGGACAAGGAAATCAGATTGGAATATATTCATACAAAAGAACAAATTGCAGATATCTTCACCAAGCCACTACCTAAGGATACATTCTTGTATCTAAGAGGCAAGTTAGGGGTCACTCCCCTATCTGAGGTTCACTAAATAAAGTTTTAGTGATGCGTCAACCAGAACATGTTGAAGATCAATTAGTTGATGCAGCATAGTCAGGGAATCATTGCATATGAATCAATACATAAGGTACATTGATATTTACTGAAACTATGTAAGTTGTCTTTGTCATGTGTTGTCAAAGAGGGAGAGTTTGCTGTCATTTCAAGAAATTTCTAAGAAGAATAATTTGAGAAGTTAAGAGGGAGAGTTCTCAGTCAGAGAAAGAAGTTTGAAGATGATGGGAATCTGAATTTAGCTAAGGATATGTTTCTTACTCTTGGTTTCTCTATGAAATTTCATTGTGCTATGACATGTTGTGTTGCCATCAATGTCAAAGAGGGAGATTGTTGAATACAATTGTCTGAAGGACATTGTTGGATTAGCTATGTGTTGTCTTTGATGTCACACAAATGTCATATCAATTATCACTCTCAGTATCTACTGAATTCAGTCGGTCAGCTAAGCGGTTCTCAGTATCTACCGAGCTCAGTCGATCAGCAAGGCAGTTTTTAGTGTCTACCGAGTTCTCTCAGGTGTCTAAGGGAAACGTGACAGGGTAACAGTGTTAACCGAGCCTCCTCGGTTATCAAAGGAAAATCAGTGGTTACTGAGCTCTCTCAGTCTCCAAAGGATGTTGCAGAATTCACTGTGGTCACTGAGTTCTCTCAGTCACCGAAGGAAATATTTTCAGGATTAATGTTTACTGAGCAAGGTCGGCCCTTTCAAAGAATTTTGTTATTACAGTTTGTTTATCCCAGCCGACTGTTATAATAATTATTAGTGCCGACTTGACAATCTAAATGATTATGAAATGACATATATATATAGAAGGTCAAGTGGTGAATAAAAGATATACAGCATGCATAAATCATTTTGAAGAAAGGTGTGTACGAATTTTGAAGGATGGTCAGATATCCTTGAGGAGCAGCAAAGATTTAATTGATTAGTAAGGATCTAGTGAAACATAACAGAGATCTATATTCAGCAATTCACTTGCAGGTCATTTCATTGTTACTCTCTAGCAATTGTAGCAGTGATATCAAAATCTCTTAACCGAGTTGGTTTAACAACCATTTTGTAAATCCTCTAACAAGGTAACAGTTCTATTGAATTGTTTCAAGACCTCTTACAAGGCCACTCCTAGCAGGGTGATTAAATCCTCTAACAAGGTCACACCTAACAGTGTGTTTTGTAACCTTTTACCGGGTTGGCTTCTAACCGAGCATCACTTTAGAAGAGTGAAAAATAGTAACTAGTTACATTGGTGGTTTTTCCCATATTGGGTTTCCATGGTAAATCTGGTGTCTCTTGTGTTCATGTTATTTTCTTAATTCATGTAAGTTAATCAGTGATGAATGCTTAAGAACAGTTTAATTATTACACACTTCATGGATCAAGTTTTCAGCATTTCTCTGTATATTTACCGAGTGGCACAGTAAATAATTTGTTAAGATATTTAAGGGATCAGTGGTAATATTTTTGTGGTTAGCTGATTCACCCCAGACTCTCAGTTACTGCATCTATATTTCCAACAATTATTATCTTTTTATTACGAGAACCTGATGACTATCTGATGATGATAATAGATTATAGATAATCTTGATTTCAATTGAATTGAATTACACAATTGAATTATGAATTGAATTATGCTACTGAATTATGAATTGAGTTATGAAATTTAATTATGAGTTGGATTATGCAATTGAATGATTAAATTTTAGATTGTTATATCATATATGATTATTGCATTGGTTTTCTTCCTTGAATTACTAATGTTGCATTGAGGTATTGCAGGTGGAAGGACCATGGAAACACATTCAGGGAAACCACATTGAATGCTTGTGCTATCAGTAAAGCCAAGGCCCCATCTATTGAAGAGACCAGGGCCTTGTTGTGAAGTGTTTTATTTTGTAACCGTAATGTGAATGTATGTGTAGGATTGTTAAGTATTGTAATATGTTGGACATACCTTAATTATGATGTTAATTATGTGAGTGTCACTTGACACTAGATTTATTTCTTAACTAAGGTATGTTGTGTGATTGGAGTGTGAGAGAAAGTCCTAGAAGCTTCCTCGAGGGGGTATTCTAAGTGCATCCTCTTGTCTTAGGACCCGTAAGTGAAGTCATACCTTACATTTTCGTGCATAAACTGAACCATGGTTTTTGGAGGGTTAAATGGGACCCTAGGGGGTAGTTTCATGCATTTTTAGGTAGCCCATTCCTTGTACCCATAGGTTAGGGGTAATTTTAGCATGGGAGAAGCCATATTTTGACCTTTTGTCCCCTCCAATAGTGCCCATTTAATCTTGAACGAAATTGCAACTAGCATCATGGACCCAGAAGTACTTCCTAGGACCATCTTAATGAGGGTTGTGGAGAGTTGGTTTGGGGGGTTCCTTTTTAGTAGAACTTTTAGAGGGGTTTGGGGTTGTTCACCCACTCTCTACCTTTAGAGACCACTAAACTTGGAGAAGGAGAAAGCTAGGGATAGAAGAAGGAGAAGGCTCAAAACTTCATCATTTTGCATTGGATCATAGGTTAGAGGATCTTGCTCTTCATTTCTCTCATTTTTGTTGTAGTAGTTGTATGTGTTGTGTATTTTTTCTTTGGCTCCCCATGGTTGGTCATGGAGGAAGCTTGCATTTCTTATTTGTTGTGTTTTAGCTCCCCATGGTTGGTCATGGTGAGAGCAAGCATGTATAGTGTTTTTCTTGTAATTGGATTTGGGGTTGTTTACTCTTGGATTCACTCACCCTTGGGAGGGAAGAGCAATCAAGAGGGGGTGTGGGAAATGGGGGAAACTCCATGTGCAAAGTCTCCTCCATGTGTGGGGAAGGATGAAGCTTGGGTGAGTGATTTTCCCAAAGTAACCTTGCATCTAGCCCATGAGGCATTGGGGGTATAAGGAGGGAAGATTGGCCATGTGAGCCTTATTATGTAAATGTGTAAATTTGGGTCCATGTGTGGCCTTATTAATTTTTGCAATGGTTTTCTCCATGGGTTGTCCACCCACACCCCACAAAGGAAATTCTGAGAATTCCTTAGTTATTATCTTGAGGGAATTTGGGTTTTGTTTAATGAATGTTTTCTTGTGAGTGTGTGAGTCTAAGTGTATGTATCCCATTTGATGTGGTTTCCCCAAGCTCAGGGGTGGCCTCATGAGAGGCCTAGGATGGGAGGTGAGCTTCCCATGGTCTTTCCCTTGCCTTGTATATATTTGCAGATTTGTGGAAGCTCAAAGAGGAGCTATCATGGAGGTTTTCATCTTTTGGGTGGTTGTGAGAAGACAACCCATTCATTCCTTTGTGAAATCTCTCTTTGTATTTAGGCTTCTATTGTTGTAAAAGAGATTGTAATTCCTTTTACTTGGAGCTATTGTGAAGATGAAATAGATGAGAGACTGTCATTTCTTGATCTTTCATTGTGTGGTATTATCCTTTGCAAGGCTTTATTGTAACTATGAAGATGTAACTGTATTTGATGTAATTGTGTATGTATTGAAATGGATTCCTTAATGTTTATGATGAATTCTTGCATACCTTATAAAAGATCTCTCTCTCTCTCTCTCTCTCTCTCTCTCTCTCTCTCTCTCTCTCTATAGTTGAAAATACTCTCTCTTTGGAAAAGAGTTATCAAAATTGATAGATTACATATTGTAATAATTTCATTATGATTCCATATTTGGGTTGATATAAGAATATCATAGTATCATATAAGATGATTTAATTGTCATGATCATTGAAAATAATCTCTATATATGATTCATATCACTCTTTTAGTCCTATAAATTGTAATGAAACAACTATGAAGAAATGAACAAATTAGTTTTTATGTCGATATCTCTATTGATTTGCAATCAAACTATATTTAATCCTTATTGATACACTATCAATTTTAAGACTATAGACTTCCTTATGCATTAAGGAGACTAATTAAATGATGATGATATACTACTCATAACTAGCAAGAAGTGTAAAAAAAATAGTGCTAGCAAAATAGCTCTCTCCAGATTTTAAGAGAGCAAAATGCTCTCTGGATTTTGTATGGGATAAAAATCCCATACAAAATCCATACCACAGTCAATAAAAATAATAATATAACTTTCCCACCATCTTTTCTAACAATAAAATATTTAATATTTATTTCACTCTCTTTTCTTCACCAAAAATGCTGGAACATGTTATAGCCTTACCTTGCATTAAATTATTTGGTCTGCATTTGAATTAATGCCCTGTCTAGCTTATGTCATGTTTGAATAAGCTAGTGGGCAGCGTGGGATTAAGGCTAACAAGGTTTGAAATGAGGTGGGACCTCAACCCATGCCTCTTCAATGTGCGCCACCCTTGTTGACTCCCTTTTTCCCTAGCAGACTTTATTAATTCCTAGATATCATTCTTTGGTTTGTAATTGTTAGGTGGGCCCCAAGTCTTATTAGGCCTATTCCATATTTAATGCAGCCCCTTTTTCACATCCATCTTGGCGCTCCCTTTTGGAGACCTTTTCAACACTCTTAAAGTGCACCCCCATACCTTTTCTTAGGATGTTGATTTCCCTATGGTGGGCATGTGGATTAAGGTGGAGTATAGGGGAGATAGCTAGGTAGATAGGGGGAATAGGGTTTAGGTTAGGTAGTTTAGTTATTGTTAAGTTAGTTTAATTAGTTAGTTAATTTTATTATTTTTAAATTAATGCTTTATTAATAGATAAAGATAGTTATTATGTTAGCAATGTTATTATTTATTAATTTGTTATTTATAAGTTGTTCAATTTTGTTAATTAAATAGTATGTATATATTATTAGTTAATATATTATAATTTATTAATTAATTAATAATTATATTAATTAATTAATATATTATAATAATTAATTAATAATATATATAATATTTAATTATAATCATTAATTAAATATCATTAATTAATATTTTCTAATTTATTAATTAGTTAATTAAATTAATTTCATGTTTATCCAATTTTTGGTTAATGGTTTAAATTGATTAATAATTGACCACCTAATTATAATAATCTAATTGACATTTAATTTATGTATATAGCAAATATTTAATCTATAAATATATGGTTATCATGTTATCAATACCCTAGGAATATTCCTTACTCCTTGTTATTCTATACGATTAATAGATTAACGTTAAACAAATTGATCATTAAGATGGTTATCGAAATCTTTTTATTTAGAACTTCAACTACCATCCTATGGAAAAACAACTTTGTAGAGGTTATGACCTCCTATCTCTTTGAGACTTTGTCATAAACACCTTTTACCCGCATTGTGAACGTAGGAACTTATAACCTTTTTTTAAAAAAAATTTGTTGGTTGTGTTTTGACCTGAACATTTGGGCATCACACAGTCCAATGTAAGGAAGCTCCTGAACTTGTTTGAAGACTTCTTTGTTCTTCTTAGGAGTAATCAAGACTCCTAGGAAAGCTATTTTTAATTTACTTTAATCATTATACTAAAAATAAATGAATGTAGAGATCAATATAGAATACTAATTTATAAACATGATTTATTTTGTTATTTAATATAACTATTCAATAAATAGTTTTAGCTTAAGTAAAAATGTATATATATGTATGTATGTATGTGATGAAGGGTGCTCCCCTTAATACCACAAACACATAACAGAAATAGAGAATCAACAACAATAATATGCACGAACAAAAAATTGGCTTCCTATTATCTCCACAAATGTGGAATTACAAACTTTCAGAATTACAATATGCAAAGCCACATGGGCATTCCCTTACAATATTTTGTAGGACAAAGCCTCAAATCAATACCTAGATCTACTACCCAGAACTGCCCTAGACAACACTATGGGCCTTCTTTATATAGGCAATTTCCACCACCAGAGAAGGTTCCAAAAATTTAGCCCTAAGGGCCGACCCAACTTAGAATTATTTTATTTTTTAATTTATTACATCAAAGTCGGTTCAAAATAACTTTTGAAACCCGAACAGAAATTTTGAAGGAAAATTATTTTCCACCATTTTAGGTGGCCTGACTTTCGGAGACCATAAGTTATCACCAGTTGACCCAATTGACTATTATAACCCCATTTCAGAAATGCCACGAAGCACTCTATAGGCATGACAAATGCGAAACACTTATCACCTAATTTTTTGACCTCATTCGGGGCCTCTAAAGCCTTCAAAAATGAGTTCAAAGTTTTTGTACCCTGCTGCCAATACCAAAAATCTTCAATATCTTCAAAACTAGACCTGATCTAGGCATGAAACTTTGCTGGCAGGCTGATATGACTGAGATGAACCTCCACATGTAAAATTAGAACATTCTGAGATCGTAAGATCAACTTACTAAAAATAGCAAGTTTCCATAAATAGCGGCTCTGCACAAGATAGCCCTTATTGAATACAAAAAAAGAAATATTTTTGGGTGATGCAAGATTGCTCTTACACCCAAGATGCTCCTGCATCAGACACCCAGGGTAATTTGAGAAGTGACCCTGTCATGACTCAGGTGTGCAGAGGAAAACCAAGACAGTTAACCTCCTCCTTTGTTAGCCATGATGAATCTTCAACAGGTCATCCTTTCCATTTGACCAAATACTCTTCATATGTCCTGTTCCTTGTGCCTCTGCCAACATGACTATCCAGTATGTCTTCAATCTCCTTGATATCTAAACTGGTTGCTGGAATACTCCACTATGCTGCTACAATATCATCTTCAACACCTCCTTCATGATACTCTATCAAATCTGAAATGTTAAACACTGGTGAAATATTCAGCTCAGTAGGCAATTCTACGTCATATGCATTTCCTGAATCATGCTTCTTCAGTATCTTACATGAACCAAACTTCTTCATTTTCAACTTGTTATATGTACCAACCAGAAATCGCTGCTTCCGCAAATGAACCATGACTTCATCTCCAACCTGGAATTCCTTATGCCTCCTTTTCTCATATACCTTAGCCTTATACTACGCATTCATCTTGGTAATATGCTTCCTCACCTCCTCATGGATGTTCTTCAAGTGTTCTACAAAATCCTCAGCTTCAGCACTACTTATTTCTCCTTTATCTATATTTCTCAATTCAGATGTTTTTCTTAGACTACTTCCATATACAATCTGGAATGGTGATTTACCATTGCTCCTGTTGATAGAATTATTGTATGCAAATTCTACCTGTCGTAAAATCAAATCCCATCCTGTTGGCTTATCTCCAACCAAACATCTCAGCAAATTTCCTAAATTTCTATTCACCACCTCTGTCTGTCCATCAGTCTATGGATGATGTGATGAATTGAATTTCAAATCTATCTTCAACTTCTTCCACAATGTACACTAAAAATATCCAACAAACTTAGTGTCTCTATCTGAAACTATGGTCTTTGGCAAACCATGTAGTCTCACCACTTCTTTGAAAAACAATTCTGCCACATGAACAACATCATTAGTCTTCTTGCAGGGAATGAAATGTGTCATCTTCAAAAATATGTCAACTACCACAAAAATTGAATCGTGTCCCCGCTGAGTCCTTGGTAAACCAAGAACAAAGTCCATACTGATATCCTCCCAAGGCTTCTCTAGTATAAGTAATGGCTAATATAACCCTGTATTCTACTTCACTCCTTTTGCCATCTGACATACTCTGCAACTCTATACAAACTTCTTCACATCTTGCTGCAATTGTGGCCAATAATAATTCTCACCAACCAAAGCAAGGGTTTTATCACGACCAAAATGTTTAGCCAATCCTCTACTATGCTTCTCTTTGATGAGATTCTCCCTCATAGAACTTCTTGGAATGCACAACTGACTCCCTCTGAAAAGCATATCATCATGGATGATCAAATCTAGCCATTTCATCCTATCTAGAGTAACAGGCTCTTTACAAGCTTTCCAAGCTCCACCAAAATCAGGATCCTCTGGATACAAATTCTTGAGTTCGTTGAACCCAACCACCTAAATCTGCATCTCTGTCAGCAATAGTTGCCTTCTGCTAAGAGCATCTGCAACCCTATTAGACTTTCCACTTTTGTGTTTCAAATAAATGTATAACTCTGCAAAAACTCAACCCATTTCAAATGTCTCTGATTCAACTTTCCTTGACTATTCAAATATTGCAAAGCTTGATGATCGTTATACAAGACAAACTCTGTAGGAAGAAAATAATGTCTCTACTTTTTTAATGCCTGAACTATAGCATAAAATTCTTAATCATAAATAAAATACTTCCTCTTGGTATCATTTAACTTCTCACTAAAATAAGCAACAGGTTTACCTTCTTGTCTCATAACAGCTCCTATTGCAGTACCACTAGCATCACAGTCCACTTGAAACACCTTATTAAAAATATGGAAGTGCTAAAATAGGTCATTCTGTAACTTTTTGTTTCAATAATTAAAAACTTTTTTCTCCCCCATTAGTCCACTTAAACTCTTTTCTATCCCCTCTCATTGTTTTAGTCAAGGGTCCAAAAATACTACTAAAATTTATGATAAACTTTCTGTAAAAGCTGGCCAAACCATGAAAAGATCTTACCTGAGTAGCACTTCTTGGAGTAGGCCATTCAAGGATAGCCTGTACCTTCTCTGGGTCCATTTTTAGACCTTCTGCTAAAACTACAATCCCAAATACACTAACTCTTTCTTCACAAAACTACACTTCTTCAAATTAATCAACAATTTCTCATCTCTTAGCTTCTCAAACACCATACGAATATGCATCATATGTTCCTCCAATGTCTTGCTAAAGATCAAAATATCATCTAAGTAAACAATGACAAACTTTCCCAGAAATTCTTTCACAACCTCGTTCATGAGCCGCATGAAAGTGCTCGGTACATTGGTTAGCCCAAAAGGCATGACTAACCACTCATACAGTCCTTCCTTTGTCTTGAAGGCAGTCTTCCATTCATCTCCTTCGCTGATCTGAATCTGGTGATATCCACTCTTCAAATCTATCTTTGAGAAATACACAGCTCCACTCAAACAATCCATAATGTCATCCATTCGTGGCAATGGAAACCTATACTTGATTGTGATCTTGCTTATTGCTCTGGAATCTGTACACATCCTCCATTTTCCATTCTTCTTTGGTGCTAATACTACTAGTACATCACATGGACTCAGGCTCTCTCCAATCAATCCCTTCTGTAACAACTCATGTACTTATCTGTTCAACTCTTCACTTTTTGCTGGTGTCATTCTGTGTGTTGGCTTGTTTGGAAAAATGGCTCCTAGAATCAAATCCATCTGATGACTGATCTTCCTTACCGGTGGTAATCTATGAGGTACATTATTAGATACAATATCCTGAAACTCATTCAATAAATCTGCAACCTCTACAGGTACATCCTCTACTTCTTCTTTACTAACTTTTGGAATTAAAGAAAAACACACATGCTCATGCCTCATACCATCTAGGAATTTTTTTCCATCAACAAATGTTATTCTTGCATTACCACATACCTTTTCTTTGGTCTCCTTCAATGGCTTTAGCTTATGTCGCACTCCATCCTTTGTCAGGGAATAGGTATTTGCACAACCATCATGTACAGCACATCTGTCAAACTGCCATGGTCTACCCAAAAATATATGACATGCATCCATAGATATTATATCACATATTACCTCATCTTGGTACCCACCCATCTTGAACTTTACCAGGCACTATTCACTGACCATGACCTTGTGGTCATCCTGTACCCAGGCAATCTGATATGGATGTGGATGTTTCTATCTCTTGAGCTTCAACTTTGTCACCATCTCTTCTGACACCAAATTGTCAGTGCTTCCACTATCGATAATCACATCACAACATTTACCCTCACACTTGTATCTAGTACGAAACAGGCTCCTCCTTTGTTCAGGTTCATTCTCACCACTTAGCAGGACTCTTCTGTTAATTAGCATTTCTCCTCTTTCAACATCTTCAGAATTTGATGATCTGGCATCTTCATCTACATGTGCAACTCTAGCCTGGCCTTCATTCCTCCTATCTATCCTTCCTTGATGTTGAGGACATTCGAATGCCCTATGACCTTCTTGCTCCATAGTGAAAACATGTTCCATGGAAGCCTCCTCTTCCTGAACCTTGTCCTCTTCCTCTTCCTCTATGATGTCTATTATTCTGATCTTAAAAATGATTAGAATTGTTTCCTCTCTAATTCTGGCTGCTACTGGCCTCATGCTTCTTTTTCAGATCTTCATTTCGGCCACCATATGACCATCCACTAGATCTTCCACCATGACCTCTTCTATTTTGTCTGCTCTCAAACTTCTTGTTCAACTTTTCCTCTACTTTTCGGAAAAACTGGTATGCTTCCTCAATACTGTTAATTCAAACTAGATTCAACTCCTCCTTAAATGCTTGGTCTTAACCCATTAAGGTATCAGGAAACTTTCTCCTTATCATCTTTTGCATGGCTTATTTTGATGAGGAGTCGATAGAACTCCTTTGTATACTCCTGAATAGATCTTCCTACTTGCTTCAAACTTTGCATTTTCTTTAGTAGGTCAAGCTCATAATCAACAGGATTGAACTGTCACTTCAATTTATCCACCATCTGATTCCATCTTGTGATTTTATCTTTCCCTCTTCTATTTCACTCCAATTGAATTTCTTGCCACCAGATCTTCGCATGACCTTTCAGTCTGGCCTTCACAAATTTGACCCTATCAAGATCCTCAACATCTTCATACTCAAAATATTCCTCATATTCATTGATCTAGTCAGTCAATTCTTCTGGGTTAAGATTTCTAAAAAATGTAGGAACCTCAATCTTAGGTCTTTTTCCAATCTTGGAAATCACCCAATAAAGTCTTTCTTCCTCCTGGTTCACAATTTCAGCTTCTCCTTCTTGATATTTTTCTACGGCTTCATCCTCGCTTTCATCTCTGACATTAAGATTCATTCCTCTACAAATCTCTTCTTGCAATGCTTTCACTTGTCTCTGCCACTCTGTAACCTCAGGTGTCGCAGCACTAGGTCCTCTGCCATGTTCTCTTCA